>MU223315.1:2865826-2879206 GCA_018584345.1 Thuja plicata | reverse complement strand
TATATATATATCGGTACATCTCAACATCAAATAATATACTTGAATATAAAGTATTCAACAAATAATATAGAAAGGGACATGTACAAGGATCATCCATGAGACCACGAACAATACCTTGATAACTTTAACCACCCAACCACATGGAACCAAAAGGGCCCACTACCTCGAGCTAGGAGATAGAAACCAAGTTTCATGCTATTAGAATTCAAAGAATTCATAAGCCAAGATCATCTTCATGCAAAATAACCTGTTACAAAAGTAAAGCCTAGAGACAAAAAAGTTTTGAAAGACAAAATATTCATTTAGAAAGGGAATACTAAATACAAAGAGATCAAACCTTATGAAGGTGATCGAAACCCTAAAGGGGAAAAATCTAGGTTGCATAATAATAATTAATAAAATAATTAATTATTATATGCGTAAAGTTTAGCTTAAGTGAAATACAGATAATAAGCGACTTAATAATTGAATCAAGATGATTTAATTAATAAGTGGAATCACTTTATTACTCTAACACCCCCCCTTAAGATAAACTTAGAGAGAAGCTATAAACCTAGAAACAACTACTGAAAGTAGGAAAATGGGCCCCGACAACAAGGCCTGATCAAGTACCCAAGTACAAACAAATCTCTATAAAGAGGAGAAAAGGAGAAAACCCAGTGGGAAAAACCCCTCTCCAAAAAGAGATGAAGCCTAGTGAAGGAATGAAGAAGCCTCCAAACTAGAGAATATCCTAGAAAATAGGAACAAAGAAAGAACATGTAGAATACCTTTGAAGCATGAAGCTGCAAACACTGTCAAAAAATAACTGCTGGAACCTCCACTGTAATAGAACATGATCAGGTAGAGAAGAATATAAACAAAGCTTGAAGATCTGGTCAATCAAAGATGGAAGGATGCCTCTGAAACAGGAATGAAAGAGTATCCATATGGTAAATGATCCATCTCACCAAAATGCATAGGTACCTAGCCACTGCATCCGCCTAGTACATAGGAATAAATAATGAATACATAGGTCACGCCATCGAACCAAGGAAGCATTAGAACCAACAAGAGATACCCCCCATAATGCTGAGCATGGAGAGGTATGATAGGTACACTAAGTCAGACTGCCAAGTAACACTGCATGATGAAGAATGTACAAACACATATAAAGGATGGTGTCATGGAAGGATCACTCTCTTGACACACATCATGAGGCTAATGTTGTGGAAGAAACACTCACTTGACAAAGGTAGATGGAAAACAAGGAAAACATCAAACCCCCCATGACACTTTATAATATAGTGCGAGTATAATCTAGCACAAAATGTGCAAGATCCCAAGCATGCAAGATGACACTTTATCTCAGCGTGTTTGCAAAAATGCTACAAAAAAAGATGTATATAATATTTAGAAAGGAAAAGATCCTAGGACCTGAAACATGCAAGATATCCACCAGAATTCCATAAAGCAAAAAACTGAAGAGAAGATACATGGAGCAGAATCTAGGTGTGACCCATAGAAGAAGAAAGGAGAAAAAAAGAAGCTTTCTGACGCCACGAGGAAGTCAAAAAATGGAGTCCAGAGGAGCAAGATATAGTGACCAGAGTGCAAAATGGAACCCTAACTTTGATTGGCAAAAAACCTGCAAGACAAAAAAATCAGATAGCCAAACTGGAGAACACCCTCGGAACCAACTTTTTGTTGATATCTCATTTGGCAAAAAATGGCTTTGTTTGCTCAAGTTATGAGCTAAAAATACCAGTAGGTCAAAAACCAAATGAACCGAAAGAAACCTTAGCCAAAAATGGTGGAGCCCGGCCAAACTGGCGAAACCCTCCAAATCTTGACTGCCTCCAGAACTCCCACCAAATTTGGTAGAAAAAAATATTATTTTTTCAATGAAAAAACCAATAAAAACAGTAATTGTTTTTTTTGAAAAAACCAATGAAAAAACATGTATTTTTTTAAAGAAAAAATAACACAAAAAAACAAATATATACTTTTATTGAAAAAAAATATTAAAAAACATTTATATTTTTTTTGGTCTTTTAAATTTTTTTTTAAAAAAATACAGTGGGGCTCGCGGCACCCTTAGGCTAGTGCGGCCACCTTGGGGCCCACGACTCCCTTGGGGGCTGCGTGACTCCCTCAGGGGCAGCACGTCTCCCTTGGGGGCTGCGCGGCTCCCTTGGGGCCCGTGGCCTCCTTGGGGGCCTGCGCAGCCTCGTGGGGCCCGCGGCCTCCCTTGGGGGCTTGCGCAACCCTCAATAATTTTTTTGTCCCAATTTTTTTTAACATTCTAGAGCAAAACCCAAAAAAAATGTGTTTTTTTAGTTTTTTTTTCAAAATTTGAAAATAAAAATTTTAGAATTTTTTTTCATCCGCATCATAAATTGTGCCCAGAACAGGCCATACAAACAATTTTTTTTGCCTTAGAATGCAACTTTGGCCAAAATAGTCGTGCCTTATATGGAAATAGGGGGTTTTGGACATTTTGAGCACATCTGTGAGGTCGATTTATGCTCAAAGTGCTTCGAACAAAAAATCCCCTCCAAATCCACACAAAAAAGAAGAAAAAACTGAAACCCTCGAAGCTCCAAAAATTTCAAAAACTCAGGAACGGGCAGCAGCAAAGAGGCTCTGATACCATGTTAGAATTCAAAGAATTCATAAGTCAAGATCATCTGCATGCAAAATAACTTGTTACAAAAGTAAATCTTGGAGACAAACGAGTTCTGAAAGACAAAATATTCATTCAAAGAGGGAATACAAAATACAAAGAGATCAAACCTTATGAAGGTGATCGAAACCCTAAAGGGGAAAATCTAGGTTGCATAATAATAATTAATAAAAGAATTAATTATTATATGCCTAAAGTTTAGCTTAAGTGAAATAGAGATAATAAGTGACTTAATAATTAAATCAAGATGATTTAATTAATAAGTGGAATCACTTTAGGTGACAACTAGGATATTCCTAAGGTGGCAGCACCCTTCCCAAAATAAACCACAAGAAGGTTATGAAAAACAATAATGCAAAAAGGACTACTAGAGGAAACACAATCAAAGAGTAAGGGTTCTAGAGCACTGAATGTCATCGCATTGCTCTTCTTTTTGGGATCTACCCTCATGGTCATGGACCCTAGTGCCTACTCGTTGGGCCTTCTCCAGTGCTTACACATGACCTTGGTACTCCAATAGGACATATACAGACTTAAGAACATCTTTTATCTTGCTTAATGTGTTTATCGACAATCGCACCTTTCTGGTTAATTTTATTAATGTTTCCAGTTTCTTAAGGAAATCACTTGTAGGATCCACCTGAGCGACTGCTTTGGGTCATGGTCCCCTACCTTATAGGATCTTTTAGTGACCACTTTGGGTCCAGTCACCTATGGTTAGTTTAGGAACCCTCCTGTGAGCCCACATCCATAGGATGATTCTAAACCCTAACCTTATCATAAGGGTACTCAAATGCATAAGAAGGCATCCAAAATACATCAATCAAGATGTCAAAACTATATTAAGTGTAATAAAGGTCCAATTGAATAAAAAATAAGATCCTAAATTCCTTTGGTAACCTACAAGCCTCTAACACTTGACAACTTCCAAAAATTGGTTTATTTCTAACAAAGGTTAATTGCCAAGAATAGTCATCAATGAAAAGTAATTCATAACTTCCAAAAAAAAAATTAAGACAATAAATTCAATGAGAATAAAAAAAACATCATTACAGACTTTATATCCAGTTTTTTTGAACATCCAACAGTAGGAAAGAAAGTTATCGCTTCTTCTCCAAAATACAAAACCCTAGTTAGGGTTCAGACCCGCCTTCAGTAAAATGGTTGTAACTTATAAAACATAATAAAAATACTCCAAACCAATGGAAAATGAAAGGTAAGACAAAGGACCATCTCTGATATCAAATTTAAATTTTTACATTATCATACTAGCATGTACCATACAAATAAATTTGACAGAAAAATTGGAACAAAGAATGGACAGGAATAGTTTGACACAATGTCTATAATAGGGAATTAATTCAACCCTAAAAAGTAAATATGAGAGATACACATTTTAGATCTTTGAATTTAACTTCTATAACATAAACCAAGAAATACCCTAGACTCAATTTAGATTATTTAAATAACATATATAAAAAATTGGGTTGCTAAAAACCCTAGGAAAACACATGACAATTTTTACAAAAAATAACTCTTAAAACTTTTAAATAACTCTAGGAATAGAAAACACAAAAATAATACATCACGAGAAAATATAAATAGATCTATATTTTATCAGATAAATAATTCAACCAAGAAATTCAAACTATACCTCGAGTCCTACGAAGATTCAATTGAATAAGGAGAAAGGAGACAAAAAGAGGAAAACAAATCCAAACTTGAGATGCATCATTCAAACCCTCTCCACTTTAAAAAAAATATTCATGGAAGAAGAAGAACCAATTATACAAAAACAAATCCCTCTCTCAACCCTTGAAAAACACATATATGCCTCTCTCCTCAAAAGTAAGGAAACTTATGAATCCTTAAAGAATTGTGCTCACAAACTCTGCCTCACATATCATAAGTTTTTCTCCAAAATCTCCATGAAAGTACAACCAATCTCTCCTCAAGGTTTCATCCAATCCCTCCCCTCAAAAACAAAAGAGAATACATATAAAAAGATTTCCCTGAGGTAAACAACCCCCAACTAACTCTTGACTAAATGATATAATTAAATAGCTCAATATAATTATTAACTCACAACTATATATAATACATAAATATAACTATAATGAATACTTTATAATCATTAATACACATATTTATTATTATTATAATATATGGCATAGAAGATATAAGTAATATGTAACCTATACATATTATTAATAATTAGTAAATAAGAATATTAAACCTCGCATTAAGTAATATTTAATTATTAACAATACTATACCTTACCTTAGTCCCAAAATATACACTATAAACACTATCAATAATCATGCAAATATAATCACATATAGCTTATATATAGATATAGATATACATATATGTGTGCACCCATGTGTGTGTGTGTAAAATACCAAATACCAAAATCTATGTAATTATGAAGTAATAGCTCGCAACATTAATATTATTACATGTTTATATTTATTATAAGATATAACACTTAGAATAAAATCACATGTGATGCAGAGGGTTTAGGACTCTAGAGTTTTCTCCACTCAATTTGATTCCTTATTTCTCCTAACCATCCAATGGTTAATTATTTTTGGATTCCTTCCCAATTAGGATCTCCAAGACCCACTCAATCAACTTCTCCTCCAAGGTATATTTGATCTTTGGAAGATTCCAAAGTTTCTAGGCTCAACTAGTCCAAGTAGTTCCCCAAATGCCTAGATTTCTTCACTAGACCCACTCCTAGAAATCATAACCCCTTCTTAGGATATTCGCATACATATACCAAGACTCTTATCAATCTTCTTGACCCATCCTAGGTCATTCTAAACTCTTTCCAATACTTCAAGACCTTTTACCAATCCAACTGGTCACTATTTCACTAGGAGGCCTAATTGTCAATTCCCTAGTAGATCTAAATTTGATTTTTTTGGGTTATTGCTCCCAATTCCTCCAAATGACACCACAAGAGACCTTGAAAATATTCAAGGTATCAACAACCACTATCAGAATCCAAATTCCTTCCCTTTGGAAGCACCCACAACCCTAGTTTCTTGCAGGCCCTAATTTTTAGCTATTAATTAGGCCTCTAGACCAGTCAGCATGAACAATTGTTAAAATGATCTCCAACATCTGATTCAACTCCTTCCACCTTTGAATCCTTTTAGGAGACTATCTAGGGCACCTTAAAATGCCACTAAGTCTTTTTCAAAAGATCATGGGTGCTCGAACCACTTCTTTCTTCTCCCTGTCATGGCTCACCTGGAATCACCAGTCAGCCATAGGGATTCCTATTTGGTCTAGGAAATCTACTGCAAATGCAAGAAAGAAAAAAAAAAATACTATCTATAGAATCTAACCCTACTTCCCCCATGGTTTCAGACAAATCCACCTGTGGGTTCTTAGGTTAGAGCCATTTCTAACTAAATGGCACTGTGAAGACACTTGCAGACTAGTGACCTTCAACACTCAAAATATTTACACTACAAGCACTTAGAAGAAAAATATCTACTACATATGGAAGCTAATTGAAACCACTACACCCCCATGGGGTATGATCACCTATGCCAATCCGTACAAAGCCGTACAGTAGCAAATAGAGAATGCAGATTACAAGAAAACATTTGCGGACATCCGTATAGAAGTGCCGAGAATAATTGTTGCAATCCAAAATTTCATTAACCTCCTCCAAACATCAAATCCATGCTCATATACTGAGCATGGGGTAGTTACAACTGATCTTACTACATTTTGCAATTTCTTGCAAAATTTGCTCGAGCAACTTTCAAAGTTGCTAGCAACTTTTTGCACTTTGTGCATTTTGACTTTCCTTGTCAACTCGATGGGTGAGTTTGACTTTGATGACCCTAGATAGGATATGTAGGGTCCTAAAACACCCCTCAAACCCACCTTACACTAAACTATCAAATTTTCACTATTTAAGCCAAAATGACCCTAAAAATCCTAATAAGCACTATGACTCTTACAAACATGGAGTTAACTCATCATTGCATCCAACCCATTGGACCTTATTTAAAACCACACAAAAACCTCAAAGACAACCCTAAAACACACCAAAACATCAAATAGGGAGGTGCCCTGCACCATACTCCCCTGGAAAAAATAACTCAAGTCCCTTGAGTTAGGAGGTCTTCAATGGTGACCCCATGTTTCAGAATGTCTAGCTCTATCATCCAAGTGGACTCAGCTTCAGGTAGTCCCTGCCTCTTGATGAGGTACTCCTTGTAGTTACCCTTTCTTGTCTTCTTTATCACTTTAGAATCCAGTACACTTTCCAATTTTAGTGGCAATGGGGTAGGTAAGTCTTTCACCCAATCATCATCCTCGAAGTTTGCAAGAGTAGATTGAACTATGTCTAAAGATGATCCCTTGTAAGGGTACAAGTCACAAACATTGAAAATGGGTGAAATCCCCAAATTAGGAGGCCCTATCTTCTTCATGAGTAGTTTAGTTGGCTGGCCTTTTGGTAGCCTCTCCTTCCTAAGATAGGCAAGTACTAGATCCCCTACCTTGAAATGCAAGTCTCTTCTGGTCTGATTAGATTTGGATTTGTACTTCTCCACTTGCTTTTGTAAAGTCTTATTGACTTGATCAAGAAGCTCCTTCATCTGTTCTGCAAATGACTCTCCTTGTGAACTTCTCTTGTCCTTCAAACTGAGATCCCTCAACTCCAAAATCCCCCTAGAATTGACCCCATACACTATCTCAAAGGGGCTCTTACCTGTACTCCTATTAATGGAGTCATTATAGGAAAACTCCGCTTGCCCTATGATGTGATCCCATGGCTGCCCATGTTGTTTAGTCAGACACCTTAGCAAGTTCCCAAGTGACCTATTGACTACCTCCGTTTGTCCATCTGATTGTGGATGGTAGGTAGAAGAGAAAGACAAATTTGTTCCAAGCATCTTCCATAGGGTCCTCCAAAAGTGACCCACAAACTTACTATCTCTGTCACTTACAATATTCAGAGGTAATCCATGGATCCTTACAATGTCCCTAAAGAATAGACCTACAATTTGAGAAGCATCATTTGTTTTCTTGCATGGAATGAAGTGTGCCATTTTTCTAAAATGATCCACCACCACAAACACACTGTCATGACCCCTAGGTGTCTTTGGTAACCCCAAAACAAAATCCATACTAAGACACTCTCAAGGCCTTTGGGGTATGGATAGGGGTTGGTACAACCCATTGTTGCTGCTTTGTCCTTTTGCCCTCTGACAAATCTGACTTTGTTCTACAAATCTCCTCACATCTGATTGTAACTTAGGCCAATAATAGTGCCTATTCACTTGCTCCAATGTCTTTTCCATTCCAAAGTGGCCCCCAAGCTGCCTTGGTGCTTCTCCTTCACAATGTTTTCCCTCATTGAGCATTGAGGAATACACATAAGATGTCATTTAAACAATAAGCCTTCCTACAACATAAAATCATTGAAATCCACTTTGAAACCCTACTGAAACTTCACACATGCTTCATAGGCTTCTCTTAAATCTTTGTCCTCCTTGTAGAGGTCTTTCAAATCATCCATCCCTACAATTTCCAATTGTATCTCTTGTATTGTGAGTAAATTTCTTCTAAGAGCATCTGCAACCTTGTTGCTAACCCCCTTCTTGTGCTTTATGACAAATGTATAAGCCTACAATGATTCTGTCCACTTCAAGTGCCTTTGATTCAATTTTTCTTGTCCATTCATAAAACTTAGTGCATGGTTATTAGTGTAGACCACAAAATCCCTAGGTAATAGGTAGTGTCTCCACTTCTTAAGTCTTGTACCATAGCATATAACTCCAAATCATAGGTGGAGTACTTTTGTTTAGCCTCATTCAACTTTTTTGAGAAGAAAGCCAGAGGATGTCCCTCTTGGCTTAGCACTGCTCCAATAGCCAACTTGCTAGCATCACATTCTACGACAAATAGTTGATTGAAATTAGAGAACCTAAGATTAGGTAGTTCTGCAATCCTCTTCTTTAACATTTCAAACCCTTGGTTTGTTGACATAGTCCACTCAAATTTACATTTGATTCCACCTTTTATGGTGTTAAGAATAGGGGCACACACATGACTGAAATCTCTAACAAATTTTCTATAGTAGGAGGCCAACCCATGGAAACTCCTAACATCCCCTATGGACCTAAGTGTAGGCCACTCCAATATTGACTTAACCTTTTCAAGATCCATCTTCATGCATCCATTAACAACCACAAAACCAAGGTAAACTAATTCAGTTCTTAGAAACTCACACTTTTCTTGATTTATCATCAACTTCTCTTGATGTAGCTTCTTCAAGACCATCTCCAAATGATTCATGTGCTCCTCCTTGGACTTGCTAAAGATCAAAATATCATCAAGGTAAATTATTACAAACTTACCAATGAACTCTGCTAGCACTTCATTCATGAGCCTCATGAATGTGCTAGGTGCATTACTTAGGCCAAAGGGCATTACTAGCCACTCATACAACCCTTCATGGGTCTTGAAGGCTATCTTCCACTCATCATTGGGCCTCACTCTTATTTGATGGTATCCTGACTTCAAATCACCTTAGAAAAGCAACAAGAACCTCCCAAATTGTCCATCAAATCTTCTATCCGGGGCATTGGAAACCTATACCTGATTGTGATCTTGTTTATAGCCCTAGAGTCCGTACACATCCTCCATTTTCCATCATTCTTAGGTGCAACTACTGTAGGTACATCACATGGGCTTAAACTCTTCCTTATCAACCCCTTATCCAACAAATCTTGAATCTGTTTGGCTATCTCTGCATTTTGACTTGGTGTCAGCTTATATGCTTCTTTGTTTGGAAAATTTGCTCCAGGAATGAGGTCAATCTAATGAATCACATCCCTCATAGGTGCTAATGCACTTGGAAAACCATTATCTACTATGTCATGGTATCTCTCCAACAATTCTTGTATATCTGGTGGCAAAATGACTTTCTCCTTAGTCTCCTCCTTTGGTTTTACCACTACTGCACAACATACTCCTTTCTCCTTCTTCATGGCTTTTAGGAACTCCTTCAAACTCAATAACATCACACTTGTTCCCACATGCATCTCCTCATTAGGCTTTGACAAAGGATAAATCTAAAACTTGTTTCCTAGCTTGGTGATCAAATAACTATTCTTTTCCCCATCATGTATTGCTTTGACATCATACTAATATGGACATCCTAGAAGTAGATGACATGCATCCATAGGCAGTATGTCACATAGGACCTTGTACTTATACTCTCCAATCTCAAACTCAACCAAAGTTTGTTCATCTACCACTATTTTTTGACCCTTATTCAACCACGAAACCTTATAGGGTGTGGTATGAGGTATCCTTCTCAGTTTCAGTTTGTCCACCATCTCTGTGGATACAATATTATCTATGGATCCAAAGTCCACTATCACTTTGCAAATCTTCCCATGAGACCTACAAGTTTTCTTAAACAAATTCTTTCTTTGAGGTGGCTCTATAGAGCTAGGCACTTTCAACAAAGTTCTTCTTAACATCAAGTTCTCCCCATCCAATACTGGCCCTGCCTCAGAAATGGGTGAAGTAACACTTCGCGTGTCATCCTATTGTACCAATTGATTCCTTCTATCCCCTATTGAAGATGAGGAAGTCTTTTCAGGACACCTACCCATTGTGTGACCCACTTGGTTGTAGTTATAGCACCTACCAGTAAATACTGAATTGGATCTTCCTTGGGACTGAAATCTTCCTCTAGGAGGCCCTCTTCCTCTGTATCCTCCTCTCTGAAAAGATCCCCTAAACTGATTTCCCCCACTATTATCCATAGACTGGTTGTCTTCTTGTCTATTAGGGTTCTGTCCTCTACCAAAGTTACTCCTTCCTCTTTTAAAACCTCTATTGTTATTACCACCTCTCCCTCTTTGATGGAAGTCATTCCTCCTTCTAGCCTTATCCTCTGCTCTCAAGGCTAATTGGAAACATTTGTGAATACCGTCAGGAGCCATCATGCTAATCTCATCTTGTATCCCTTGTCTCAACCCATTGAGATACCTTGCCACCTTCTCCATTTCTTCTTCTTGTCTTCTAGCCCCTAGGCTCAACTTGTGAAACTCCTCGATGTAAGCACTCACTGTCATCTCCTTCTGTGTTAAGTTCTGCAACTTTTGATACATCTGTATCTTATAATCAAATGGCAAGAATTGTGCCCTTAATTTTATTTTCATCCTCTCCCAAGAAACAATATTTTTCTTTCCATTGGTTGCCCTATCATCCTACATCATGTTCCACCACACCAATGCAGATCCCTTGAGTCTATCCTTAGCATAGCTGACCCTCTTCTCCTCTAAGATTTCTTTGTAATCAAATTGGTTGTCAATGGTTTCAAGCCAATTGAACAACTCTTCTCCATTCAGGCTGCCACAGTAATAGGGTATATGTTCCATACTATCCTTGTTTAGGGACTTAAATGCATCTAAGAATACCTTTTGTTCTTTATCCATCTTAGGTTCCTTCCCTTTGTTTGATGACTCTTCTGTCTGACTTTCATCATCTCCACCACTCTCATCTCCCCATTTAGTGATCTTCTTTTTTCCCTTTGTCTCGAACACACTACCCTTCTCCAAGAGGCCCTGAACCAATTCCACTATGGCATCCCTACTCATTGCCTTAGGAGGCATGTTGTCTACCTCTTGACTCTCTTCCACTTCAAACATACACAATCTTCAAGATATTCTGGCTTTGATGCCACTCTGATGTGGAGGGTTTAGGACTCTAGAGTTTTCTCCACTCAATTTGCTTGCTTATCTCTCCTAACCATCCAATGGTTACTTATTTTTGGATTCCTTCCCAGTTAGGATCTCCAAGACCCACTCAATCAACTTCTCCTCCAAGGTATAGTTGATCTTTGGAAGATTCCAAAGTTTCTAGGCTCAACTAGTCAATCTAGTTCCTCAAATGCCTAGATTTCTTCACTAGATCCACTCCTAGAAATCCTAACCCCTACTTAGGATCTTCCCATACATCCACAAAGACTCCTATCAATATTATTGACCCATCCTAGGTCATTTTGAACTCTTTCCAATACTTCAAGACCTTTTACCAATCCAATTGGTCACTATTTCACTAGGAGGCCTAATTGCCAATTCCCTAGTAGGTCCAAATTCACTATTTTTGGGTTATTGCTCCCAATTACTCTAAATGACACGACAAGAGACCTTGAAAATCTTCAAGGTATCAAAAACCACTACCAGAATCCAAAGTACTGGCCTCTAGAAGCACCCACAACCCTAGTTTCTTGTAGGCCCTAGTTTTTAGCCTATTAATTAAGCCTCTGGTCCAGTCAGCATGAACAATTGTTAAAATGATCTCCAACATCCTATTCACCTCCTTCCACCTTTTAATCCTTTTAGGAGACTATCTAGGGCACCTTAAAATGCCACTAAGTCTTTTTCAAAAGATCATGGGTGCTCAAACCACTTCTTTCTTCTCCCTGTCCCGGCTCACCTGGATTCACCAGTCAGCTATAGGGCTTCCTATTTGGTCTAGTAAATCCACTGCAACTGCAAGAAATAAAACAAAAATCCTATCTACAGACTCTAATCCTATTTAGAGCCATTTCTAACTAAATGGCACTGTGAAGACACTTGCAGACCAGCGACTTTCAAAATTCAAAAGCTTTACACTACAAACACTTAGAAGAAAACTATCTATTGCATATGGAATCTAATTGAAACCACTACACCCCCATGGGGTCCGATCACCTATGCCAATCCGTACGCAGCCGTACAATAGCAAAGAGAGAATGCAGATTATAAGAAAACTGTTGCAGACATCCGTACAAAAGTGCCAAGAATAATTGTTGCAATCCAAAATTTCATTAACCTCATCCAAATATCAAATCCATGCTCATATACTGAGCATGGGGTAGTTACAACTGATCTAAGTACATTTTGCAATTTCTTGCAAAATTTGCTCGAGCAACTTTCAAAGTTGCTAGCAACTTTTTGCACTTTGTGCATTTTGACTTTCTTTGTCAACTCGATGGGTGAGTTTGAATTTGATGACCCTAGATAGGATATGTAGGGTCCTAAAACACCCCTCAAATTCACCTTACACTAAAATATCAACTTTTCACTATTTAAGCCAAAATGACCCTAAAACTCCTAATGAGCACTATGACTCTTACAAACATGGAGTTAACTCATCATTGCAGCCAACCCATTGGACCTTATTTAAAACCACACACAAACCTCTAAGACAACCCTAAAACACACCAAAACATCAAATAGGGAGGTTCCCTATACCAACATGCCTCACGTTAAATATAAGCATCCAAAGAGGCCATAACACTCAACTATAAAACACACAGAAAAAACCAAAAGGTCAAATAGTGTCAACCATAGTCAATAAGGCAAGTCAAGCCAAACTCTTGACCAAACATGAAATCTTGAAACATAATATAGAAAAGATCATGTGAGAATCATCCAAGGAGGAGAAATAAATGAAATGATAAAAAAAAAATCATACAACCAAAAGAAAGCGAGTGAGCACAAGGAACTATCCACAACAATGGCCAACTGAATGAGGTGGATATGGGTTATTCACCCCGATAGCCGACTGAAAAAGTAGGAACCCCAATGTTCCTAGATCAAATAATAGAAAAAAAAGGAGGCTCATACAAGGACCTTGGTACTATCTCCATAATCAACAAATGTTGAGGATTTTAAAGGCAC
>MU223315.1:2840033-2851052 GCA_018584345.1 Thuja plicata | reverse complement strand
TTGATTTTGATTTGATTTGATTGGTCGAAATTGATTTGAATTGTATGGCTATAATAGTTAATATAAATCAGTGATAAAAATCACCTAGGATATTAAATTGATTAAAATAATTATGCCAAGCAGTAACTGGGTCGTTTGGACATAAATCAAGGGTATGATCACACTTAGGGCAAATAAGGTCCATAGTTGCGACAGACCAAATTTAGGTGGTTACACAAACATGTTAGGGTTGGATGGGCATTGTACTCTGACCCCCATTGCGAGCTACTCTCCTAGATATGTTCCTAGAAAACCCTTCCCTATGCTCTAAACAAAAAACCAATAAGCCTAACCAAACAAAAAAACCACCAAAGACACGTCAAGATTTCATCAACACAAAAGAACCACAAGAAAAGAGTTTAGAGAATAACAAAAAAAAACTCAAAATTGGACCAAGGATCCATATACATGTCCAAAATCAAGAGAACATCAAATTCACATTAACACCATGATGAAAATCTCATCATGAATCTTCTCCAGTCCAAAGCTTAAAACGAGTGTCTCATATCTCGAATCAACCAAATTTCCAAACTCATATCAATATATGGATCCATAAAGAACTAAACTGTACATGGTCACGATGACCCAACAATACATCAATAATAAAAAGTCACCATGAAATCAACACCATGATAACAACAATAACATAATCATGCAACTACAAAAGAAAACATAAAACCTCCTCAAAATGACATGATACCTCAACAAACAAATCTCAGAAAATATCCCATGCCTCTGGTCAACACAATGAAACCCAATCTTCAACCCTCAACACCCCTATTATTAAAACAAGAAAATAAAAATGAGTACAATAGAACAATAAACAAATCATATGATCAACATAAGTTAACAGTATAACATGTAAACTTATTTATTAACTATAACCAAATTTAAATCACAACTCCCATAGGCAAGGTGTTATACTATATAGCATTTGAAGGCTACCATTCAATGTGCATCCTAAATTTTCAATTTGAACTACAAAGAAAAACTTAAATTTTAAATCCAAGACAATACAAATCTTCAATGAAAACTCATAAATACTAACCACAATTGTACGAACATAAACAAAATATGTTCATTGTTAAATCGATTTCGTGACCATTGAAGATGTCCACATTAGTCATTGATATATTTATAAACGACAGTACATCTAAATTTCTTATTGTAGAAAAGGAATAGTAAATATAAATATCCACTTTTATCATCGCCTATATTCAACTAAACTATCACACTTAATATACTCCCTAAGCTACATTCGAATTGCCACTAAAATCCAAACTAAAGTACTTTTAGAACACATCTATGTTATTACACCAAACAAACATCCATAATCCACACTTCTTTGCATAATGTATTTTTAAAATAATAAAAATAAATAAATAGAATTACTAATATCCTATATTCATTTAACATAAAGAAAAGAGTTAGTTATATTATTTAACTAATGCACAAATGATGATGGATAACCAACCACAATGAAGCAAAATATAAGGGAAAAATATAAAATAGAGAATGGAGATTACAAGAGCATAACCTTGGGTTACTATTTCAGGCCAACAAAGACTATAACCCACAAACAGAAAGAGGCAATGCCCCCCTTAAATGACACATGCACGATGTCTTAAATGACATGAATCGCAACCCATCATAACTACCCAAGAGCGATCGACTCTCTAAGTAAAAACAAAGACTTACCAAAGAAGTTTTCCTGACAAGAACTGGTGACAACACTAAAAGGAACTAGCCAATTTTATAAACATGTATTGCTTATGCAATAATCTTGCGGTTGTAGAAAATGGAGCGGCACAGGAGGGTAGGGTTTGAAGACCGAGGGTTTGTTAGCAATGGCAGTGCCACAGTGCCTCAGTTTTGAGGCAGGCCTAGATATCCACCCTTTGCTCGGTACCAGAGGCAAAACGGATGGGAAAACCGTACAAAGGCTGGAGCCCGAGTGAAAAATACACCACATATTGGGCAGAATTGTTGGGGCTTCCAAATATTTTTAGCGGAGTCAAGGGAGAGGCCAGAAGGTCTAAGGCCAGTAGGAAGTGAGAATGGGTACCACGACTAGACCAACATGTAAAGTTGATCACAAAGGAAGTACCAACGACTTTTGATAATTGGTCGGTAAGCATAAGAATCAAAATTGAAAGCTGGAAGGCATCAGTACAAATGTTGCGAGAAAGGGATTTTTTTATGAAATTGGGCAGAGGATGGCCGACATATCCTAGAATTAGGGAATGGGTAGACGAAGAATGGGGGCTGCATTTTGCTATCAAAACTTTGCCAAATGGATTTTTCTTGATTATCGCGGGCTCTGTGAGGGAAAAAACTACAATAATCTTTAATGACCCATTTATGATGAGCGGTATTGGAATCTACATCAAAGATTGGACCCCAAATTTCAATCCCAACTAGGCTTCGGTTGAGGAAAGACCCATTTGGATCAGACTCTACAATCTCCCATTTGAATACTAGAATGCATAAATCCTGGAAACTATTGGCAACAAGCTCGACACTTTCATGAAAGAAGATGAGGCAATCTCGAAGGAGGACCACTGTATGTTTGCTCAAATTCGCATCATGTGGAAACAACACCCCTTACTTCCCAAAGATGTTGAGATTTGGACATCTGAAGGGTACTGGCAGCAAGAAATCTAGGTAGAAGAAATTTTGGAGAAATGCAAAACCTGCAAAGTATGGGCGCACACGAAGCAGGATTGTCAAACGAAGCAAAAGGGTAAAAATGCCGAAGAAAAGAGTTTGGAGGACAGACTGGCTAATATATTTGATTCAAGAGAACAACGCCCAACATCCCAAAGGGAAGAATAGGGGACAAAACCCTAGCCAAAAGCAGCCTCATCCCCTGCCCTCAACACTTTAAATGAGGAAACGTGGGTCTCTAGAAGCATGTCAGATGAAGGCGACAAAGAGGCCACGGTGTTTTTTCAAAGCACGGAGGTCCCGACTAAAACACCTAACATAGAAACAATTGTAGAAAATGGGGCAGAGGGCCTGAAACAAACTATAGAGGGGAGAGCTATGATGATCTGTCCCATGGAATGTGATACAATGAAGGCTACTGTTGCCAAACAAGAAATGTTGGTAAATGAGGGAGTTGACAGAGCATAACCCATAGAATTTTTTGACACTACTGAGACCTCTTTCAAGGATATCTAGATGTATCTAGTGAAATCAGAGATGGATTTGTCTTAGGAGGCCAACACAGAACTCGGTAATATGGAGGATGAATTTGGGCTCCAGGAGGAGATGAGCATTGTAGACCAGCGGATGATCAGGAAAACCAATGCAAAATCAAGTAAAGCCAAAACTGGTGGACATCGCTCCAAAGGTAGGAAATCCATTCAAAAATTGCTGGAAGATGTTGGTAACATGAAGGGACAATCGAAGCTCAGATCTGGGAGAGATTTATTCTCTCTTGGCCAGTAATGAAAATCTTAACGTGGAACATTAGGGGCTAGAATGCCTCTGACAAATGGTGGATGATCAAGAGGGGTTTTGATCAAACACATCCAGACATAGTATGCATTCAGGAGACTAAGCTAGCTGGGCAAGAAGCGGCCAAATTTTTTGGAGTAAGACAGAAATGGTCTGGCTTCTTTGTGGAGGCAGCTGGTGCATCCGGGGGATTGGGAATCCTCTGGAATCCAAGGACAGTCAAATTGGTGGCTGTATCTAAGTCAACATCATGGAAAGTGGAAAGAGTAAGTTCTTTAACTTTAAATTTCACTGGTTATCTCATTAATATATATTTCCTTGTTATGTCAGAAGTAACAAATGATGTGTGTGGGGTGAAATCTCAGATTTCCTTCAAAGTACAGACCAGTCTTTGGTGATCCTGGCTAGATATTTTAATGCTACGCTCAACCCTTTAGACAAAAGGGGGGGAAGTGAAGGACGATGTAGAATGTATGAAAATTTTCTAAGCTTTGTGACTAACAACGAGATTTTAGAAGTAGAAGCCAAAGGTGGGGTATACACATGGACGAATAGAAGATGAGGCTTTTAAAATATTGCAGAAAAGTTAGATCGCTTCTTCCTAGCTGATAACTGGCATTAAAAACCTTTGATCTATGAAGTTGAAGTATTGGGACTGTTGGGCTTGGATAATTTCCCAGTGTCCTTGATCTTACAGAAGGATGGAGTGCCTGTCCTGTGTCCTTTCAAATTAGAACAAATGTGGTTTCGAGAACAAGACTTTTCAAAAATGTTGTCCCACTGGTGGAACGAGATGCCTGGGGAGGAAGGATACCTAGCATACAAATTTTTCAAGAAACTACAGTTCATTAAAAAAAACTAAAGGTTTGGAACCGGGTTTATTTCAGAGATATCTTTACAGAAAAAAAAAATCTTAAAGATCAACTGAGTGCTCTAAACAACAAAGTTCTGGCAGAAACGATGGATGAGACTGATTTCTTGATAGAAAAAGATCTATTGGGAAGATACAACAAAATCTTGTAGCGAGAAGAAATCCATTGGAGGTAGAAGTCAAGGGAAAATTCGTTGAGAGAGGAGACCAGAACACAAAATTTTTCCATAGCTCAAAAAAAGCTAAAAGGAGCATCAATAGAATTCTTTCTATCAAAGGGACAGATGGTTCAATAACTTTAGTTGAAAAGGAGATTAATAAAACTGCAATCACTTTCTTCTCAAATTTGTGGAGTCAAGAGAATATCACAAATAATGAGGCACAAGATGATCTCATTGATGTACTAGAGGCCAAGATCACTCGTGAGGACAATATGATGCTCATGGAACCAGTGACGGTCTCAGAATTAAAGGTGGAAGTCTTTAACCTAGGGAGTGAAAAGGCCCTGGGCCCGGACGGTTTTTAAGCCTTTTTTTATCAACAATTCTGGGACACCCTGAAGGATGAATTACTCCAGGTGGTTGAGGAGTCTTTTAGAAATCAATTAGTGCTGAAGGATTTCAACAATACACTAGTTTCTCTCATACCCAAGAAGGATAAACCAGGATCATTTGATGAATTTGGGCCAATTTGTCTTTGCAATACCATCTACAAAATCATTTCAAAAGTGGCAGCAAACATATTAAAATTAGTTTTGGAAAAGTTAATGTCCCAGGAATAGAGCAATTTTACACCAAACAGAAGCATAGTAGATGGGATCATAGTTGACCATGAGGCAATTCATTCAGCAAAAATATGCAAACAGAGAAGGATGATGCTAAAATTGGATATGAGAAAGGCATATGACATAGTGGACAAAGGTTTTCTCAGCAATTTTCTACTAAAATTTGGCTTCTCACTAGACTGGGTCGCGTGGATCTCCAACATGATTTTAGACTACAGGGCTTCAATTTTGGTAAATGGGAGTCCACAAGGTTTTTTCCCCACAACAAGAGGATTGTGGTAGGGGGATCCAATTTCCCCATTTTTATTCATCCTTTTGGCAGAAGTGCTGGGACGCTCCATTATATGTAATAGGGAGTCTTGGATTTGGAGAGGAAATGAGATAGCTAGAGGTCTGGAACCAACTTCCCATTCTCAATTCATGGATGAAACATTCCTTTTTGGTTTAGCCACTATGCAGGAAGCCACGGTGATGAAGAGCATTTTGACAGCCTACAACTTCGTGTCGGGGCAATGTATAAATTGGGACAAATCAGAGATATTATTTTTCAACACTGAAATAGGAATGCAGAATGCTATAGCATGACTTTTTGGCATCCGCACTAGACAACTACCAGGTAAGCTTCTCAGTACGCCTCTTTTTTTGGAGCCTCAAAACTTACCCATTGGAAAAATTGATAGATGATTGTATTACAAAACTTGAGTGCTGGAAATGCAAGTGGCTGACCATGGCAGAGATAGTACTGATGCTAAAAATAGTGACCTCGATAATGCCATTCTTCTCAATGGCATGTTTTAAAATCCCATCCAAAGTGCTCAAAACTATTCAACAATAGATGATGAAGTTCCTCTAGAATGGGGCTCACGACCATGACAAAATCCCTTTGACTGCATGGGAAAATCTTTGTGCTCCAAAAGGTAAGGGGGGGGGGGGGCGATTTGCAGAATTGGAAGCNCTTTGTGCTCCAAAAGGTAAGGGGGGGGGGGGTCGATTTGCAGAATTGGAAGCTGATCAACGATGCCATGGGAGCCAAGCTGATCTGGCAGATGTTCAGCGCCCCATAACTAAGATGGGTCAAAGTTTTACAAGCAAAATACCTTGACAACCAGGACAGAGATAGAATATTAACAATTGCAAATCCACCAAAAGGTTCAACATTGTGGAATTTCCTTCTTAGCTGCAGACATTTGATCACAAATCATTTGACATGGCAAGTGGGAGATGGACAAAAAAAAATTTGTGGAGCGATTCGTGGAATGACCAAAAGGCACTACAAGAAACAAATATTCCCCAAAGGATTATTGAAGCAACTTCATAAACCTGGGGAACCAAGGTGGCAGATTTCATAGACCAATAGACATTTGAGGAAGGAAATTTTTCCAAATGGAAAGAAGTGGACACTCTAGGTTTAGCTCTAGAAGACGAGGAACGTTTAAAGGTGATTCTAAGTAACCGCAATATTCTATTTTCAAGGGAGACATATACATTGCAAGGGTGCGGCTCCAAAAGTGGTAAATACTCAGTGAAGGTTGGGTATACTTTACTGGAGGAAAATTTCAGCTAGTTGAATGGGAGGAAAAGGTTTGTTGGCATAAACACTATTTAACCAAAGCAGGCATTTTCATGTGGCTAGCCGACAATAGGAAAATACTGAAAGAGGATAAACTGACGAGACTTGGTTTTGCAGGGCCTTTTAGGTGTGTCCTTTGCAGACAGGAAGAAGAAATACTAGACCATATTTTTATGAACTGTAAATTTGCGCAGACTGCCTGGAAGTTTGTTTTGAAGAAATTAGACTGGCAGGGTCCTATTCCTGAAAAGCTTCGAGAGTGGCTTGATGCCTGGCAAAGCCCAAAACAAAAATCAACCTTTGCGTCAATATGGAAAGTTGTGCCATCTAATACCCTGTGGACTATTTGGAAGGAGTGAAACAGATGGATTTTTGAAGGGCAGGAGGAGGATACCAGAAGATTCCTCTCAAGATTAGAGAAGTCTATTTTGGAGCTTATGTCAAATGCCACAGCCCAGGTGAATACGTCAAAGACTCCATTTGACAACCAGGACCTCAAGATTCAGAAAAAATGGCCTCTTATTAAATTTAGGCCCGTTCAGGGGCTTTGTAGGGTTAACCCTACTGCAGGTGACCTAACCAAAATCAAATGGATCCCACCTCACCGAGTTGGATCAAAGTCAACTTTGACGGAGCATCTAAAGGGAACCCAGGCCCTTCAGGAGTAGGCTATGTGGCAAGAAATGAGCTAGGAGACATTGTGGCTTTGGGAGCTTTGCGTTTGTTGGATGGTACCAATAAGGCAGCATAATGCCAAGCGACATTAGGAGCAGTCCGAATGGCAAAGAACCTAGGTGTGCAGAAACTAGTCGTGGAAGGGGATTTAATGCTAGTTATAAATGGGATCAAGAAAGACAAAATGGATGTGTGATATATGAACCTATACATCCGAAGTATACGAGCCTTACTCAGCAAAATTCCAGAGGTTTAGATTGTCCACGTGTGGCGGGAAGCCAATGAAATGGCAGATTTACTATCAAATATTAGAGTGAGGATACCCAGAAACGACAAAAAAAAACTCATGGAAGATTTTAGCAAATTTGAATGGGATGAGATGGCACAAACAAAGGTCATGCGTGGGGACAATTAAGACACCAATTTTATGAAAGCGGGGGCGTGAGCAGTGTTCAAAAGTAGATCTCTTTTGTACTTTGATCCTACTTTAAGTGGGAAGGAGCCCAAGTGTCTATGACAACATGCACGGAGAAATGCATTAGGAGGTGGCAGGTGGTAAACCTCAGTTTTGCATGAGGCCATTTTAATGGAGTGGCATTTATGACAACATGCCACAATGAATACCCAGTACTTACCATCCCCTTCGCACAAGGCCGACAGATAACATCAAACGTCTCCATGATCACACAGTACAAAGACCTTTTAATGTGGCAGTCCTTTTGGGGGATGTCATTTGAGGAGCTACCCTTTCTCTTTAAAGTGAGGATTTCACAAGCTATCTGCAATGTCATAGCAGAGCGCAAGCCAAGAGAGGATATTTTAAGCTGTGAAGGTGGATTGAGTTTTGTTTCTCTCACAGTGTGGTTGGTGGCGTAGGTGTCAATGGAGGAAAACTTCTCGCTTGAGTCCTTGAATCAACTCCCTGCCTTTAGGGACAAGATTACAACACAACGACTTGGAAACGTGTTTTGGTTTGATGATCCAGAGTTCCTGGAGGCAGTTTCCACAATTTTCGGGGAAGAATTCCCAAATTTTGATGCAAGGCCTCACACCAATTTGGATATTTCCTTCCTCTTTCTGGCCTTGGGACTCATGGTAGGAAATACTAAGATTGAAACCCTCTTGGTGGCGAGGAAATGCTTGGAACCCAAATGGTATGTCGGCTTGGAAGGAGTTGTGGACCGTGCAGTGCTTGGAGTGGGTCTAAGGATGGCTCATGCTCCGTGGCGCCTGATAGGTGGCAGACCAGGTGTGGTCCAACCTTTGGTGGTGTGGAGCTCATCTCAAGAGGTGAGACTTTCGGAAGTGAGGCGTGGTTGGGTAATGATTTTGGATTTCCTGGAGAAAATGGAAGAGTGCAGAGCCTAGGGAAACATGGCTGCATGCAAGTGACAGAAGAGCACCCCGGTGAAATCAACAACCCCAGTCGACAACACTGGCAGGCCACAACCCTGCCATCAATTATAGAAGAAGGAGACAACTGCTGGTGTCACTGCAGTAGAGGAAAGAGCAATCCTAAACTTGTACCGGGAGGAAGCGCAAGGATGGTTTCAGTAGGATGGGGGCCTTTGTTTTTTGTTTTCTATTTTGATTAACCAGGAAGATGATCTGGTTTGATGAATGTAAGCACAAGGTGCATTTTGGGAACGAGCAAAATTTTTTGTGGGTACCAGCGTTAATGCTGGTCTAGGTGCCTTCAATTTTTTTGGTGCTACGAAGATCTTTATAGCCTTTTTTTTGAATCCTGTGTAACTTGAGTTTATATTAATACAAATATTTGACATTTACCGATCAAAAAAAAATCTTGCGGTTGCAGAAAAAATGGTGAAGAAAAACCCCAAACTCAACTTCAATCTCATAACACTTTCGCCCCCCTCCCATAAACAAGAAAAAAATGTAGGAAGACAGACTCCTCACTTCTTTTCTAAAAAGGTAAGAGAATCTGCATGCAAGAGTAACTCCCATCACCAATAACTGAAATGCTAAAATTCACCATAAACATTAAATTTTATTCCATATGACTTGGTTGTTTACTATAGTAAGGAGGGGAATTTATTTGTTATTAATTATAAAAGATTCATACAAAACACATCAATCATGAAATATAAGTATATGCATATATAATAAATAATATATCAAAGATGAATAAATGTCTCATTAATCATACACCAGTAATAATTTAACGATAGTGACTATATTTTATAGCATAACCATTGAATAACAATATTTAACATTTTATCTATTAATAATACTAACTTGTTTTAACAAATATCGTCTTTCACATGATAAGTTCTTAATTAAATTATAGAGAATTGACATTAACAAGAATAAATCAATATTATTACAAAGTATATTTATATTTCAAACGCACTAGGACTAAATTCAATTATCAATAGGATCTATAACATGACTTGCGGATAAAAACACACAAGATCAAGGTGACTACAAGAGGGGCATTACAATTTTTGAATTTAAACAATTTATCACATTTATTAGGGAGGTCTTTAAGAATTCTCCATTTTTTTAATATCAGTAGAGGAGGCCAGAGCTATAGAACCAAACCGATGTGATGATTTCAAGGAAAAATAATTCCTCCAAGAAAGGAAAATGAGGTCATACTTGCTTTTTCAAGTTACACAACATAAATTCTATTCACTTCGACATATCATCAATTTGTTTGAAATATGATAGGGCAATGGGGCCCATTGCCTCTCAAGGGGGAATGGCTACCCAACTGACAATTCTACTTGATTGGACAGTTTTATAGTATTTATTAATTAAATACAAAATTACTAGATAGTTGTTCTGGTTTTTACTTTAATTAATAAATGTTAAAAAACTATCCAATCAGGTAGAGTCTTCTGGGTAGTCAATTCTTTCTCAAGGGGGGAGGGCTTGGATGATAAATAAATCAGGGTGTCCAAATAAATGAGATATTTTAATCAATTCTCAATCAAGTGTAATGATTTTTTTATTTTGGATTGTCCTTGCAACTTCTAATGAGGAGATGGATGTTGTGACTTTTCAACTTCATTCAAGGAAAGTTTATAAATAAGATCAATTCATATCCAATAGATGAAATCATAATGAACGTACATCTCATTTGTTGATATTACCAATTTGCATCAGTTTTTGTGGACGCGACATGAACTCCATGAGTTTGCCTAAATTTGATTGATTCATGGGCATACATCTCACTTTTGAGATTGTCCAAATTGTATGGAGTTTTCATATTATGAATAAAAAGAAGATTTTATATTGTTTGTTATGTTCTTACAATACTATTAATTCTTATTTCAATATTGTCCTCTGAATTCACAAAAAAAATTAGATGAGAGAGAGAGAGAGAGAGAGAGAGAGAGAGAGAGAGATATTATTGTCCCATATCCACATAATGACATAGTTCAAACTTTCTTTTATGTTCTACTACTCTTGATCCGTGGAGCTCTATCTCTCCCCATCTTTATGTCCCTCATGGTAAATTGTAGGTTCTTGGTTGTTTATCACATTTAGCTATGATATTTATGTATACAAATACTAAGAATGTTGAATTAGTTCTGATAAATAAATGACATGTAATCAATTTTTCTAAAAAAAACATATTTTAATGCAAGGTAA
>MU223315.1:2825259-2839926 GCA_018584345.1 Thuja plicata | reverse complement strand
ATATATATATATATGAAATATTTACTATTTCTATCTATTTATTTTTATTTTAGATATATAAATCTATTTTATTATTAAAATTATATTTATCATATTATTTATATAATATTATATTCACACACACACACACACATTGGATTAGTAAGGGTCGGGGCTAATGATTTATAATAATTTTGAAAGAAGTATTACACTCTAAATCTAGGCATATTTTTAATATAATATTATAGATTAAACAATATTTTTTAAAATTTAACTTTATTATTCAAAGTAAAATTTGCTATGATGAATTGACTTGTAAGTCCTATATAAATATACATATTAAGTTGGAGAATGATTACCTCAATAGGGTGATGCATAGCTCAAATTCGTTTATGACTTTGATTGTGTATGTATTTTTAGCATCAAAATCTTTTATCACACTCCGTAATCCATCATCGGGATGAGAGAGAGTGCAGGATATGTAACAACATAAGATGTCTTATGTTGTTACAACATAAATGAGAGAGAGTGCAGGATATGTAACAACATAAGATGTCTTATGCTGTTACATATCCTGCACTCTCTCTCATCCTGATGATGGATCACAGAGTGTGATCTGAAACATTGATGCTAAAAATACATACGAATGTTTTATGCTGTTACATATCCTGCACTCTCTCACATCCTGATGATGGATCACAGAGTGTGATCTGAAACGTTGATGCTAAAAATACATACACAATCAAAGTCAGAAATGAATTTGAATTAAAAATGGATTGTGGAAATCTGATAATGTTGGGTGATGCATAGCACTGTTACATCCCTATGTTTATTGCAGAAAAAGATGTTAGGCAAGGATGGTGATGAGGAAGGAAATTACAAGGAACTTTTTAAGTTCCTTTCAAAGAATTGGTCATTGGCTCTCCAGAAGTTTGATGCAATTACAAGACTACTCAATAACGATAGAGTCCCTTCTTTTGGTTTTTTTGGTTTTTTATAATAGGTGTCATCCTGTGCACATAATGTACAATTAATATTGTAGTCTAGATGATAGACTTGAGAAGTTTTAGCTCTTTTTTGAAGACTATGGGTATTGCATAGCTGCTATTGTTTTTTATAGTAGTTTTGTTGTTAATGTGTTGTGACTCTAATGTGTTGTTGACTCTAATGTGTTGTTTTTACGCCCTTTGGATTGTTGTTCTTAAAGGACACCACGTTTTTTATTGCTTTTTAATATAAAAAACATATAAATTTTTAGAATGTCAAGCTAATTTATTTGTTAACTTGTAGTGATGCTTTATTCCTTTTGAATAGTCGTTCTAATTTTGGATTTCATGTATATTAAATAGATAACTATGATCTTATCCATTTGTTTTATTATAATTCATCCATGTTAAGGCAAATTCATCATAGACTAATTCTTTTCATGGCAGGAAAATTCCTTAAAAGACATATTTTTAGAAGTGCTACAAGACAAAGGCAAAAATTTCCATCTTGAACGAAGAAATAACCATGAGTTTTATAAATTAATTTCTATGGGAAACAACAAGATTCAAAAAATATTAGACGATTTGATGCACAGGTGAAAAACTGAAAAGATCTTGTGTGGTCTGATTGAAGATTGAATGGATATCCACACTCCTAGTTTACTGTAAGATTGTTTTATTCTGTTTACACTACATGTAGCCAAAGTTTCTTCAAAGAAAACCTAACAAAGGAGACTTAATTATAAAAAATGATAGATTTGTAAATTGTGTATAATAATATTTAATACATTTTGAATTGCATTGTGTCTCAAATACTTATTAGTTCCTGCCGCAGGCCTAGAACTATAGGCATCGGACTGAACTTAACCCGTTATTAATAATTCATTTTTTTACCAAATCAGGTTGCAAATAGGATTTTTCGGAAATATTTGTTTGGGATTGCAAAGTTGGTTATAGATGGCTTATATGAACAAATTTTTCAATATTTATTTCAATTACAAAGTTTTAAAATGACATATACTGTATAATTTCATATTTATATTTAGACTATTATATTTATATAATTTTATTTATATTATTATATTACTATTTCATATTTAAAATTATGTTTATATTAATTTTATTTTATATTATATTATAATTTATTTATATTTATATATTATTTATATGTAATGTTAAATACTATATATAAAAATATTTATATTTATATTATTTTATGCTATATATTATATATTATTATATTATTTTAAATTAAATATTATATTTATATTAAATTATATTTATTATAACATAATTATATTATATTTTATAATTATATTTTATGACTCTATATGGTCTTGTACACCCATCTATTTTTTTAGCATACGAGCCCCTGCATTATTTGCAAAAAGTAAATATATAGTAAATACATTTACTTTAAAAAAAAATGATTGAAAAAAATAAACTACCATATTTACTAGTTTAATAGTTTAATGTAGTTATGTAGAGAATCTTAGTTTTTAATTTTTTTTATTAGTAGTTTTTATTTTACATTTTAAAATTATTTTGTAATGCTTAAATAACCTTGGTAGGAACTTCGTTGCTCTGCAACCTTGTTTCAAATTGTTAATTTAATTTTGTAATTAAATTTTGTTAGTTTTGTAATTTAATAATTGGTTCTGATTTCTTTAATCATCTTGCAATGTTCTCTTGCATTTTCAACCATTGATCTTAAACTTTAGCTTGGGCCTCTCAAATAGTAAAGGCCTTCTGCGTAATTATCCTTATTGATAAATATTAAATATTTGCTTTTCAAAATTGAACTTAACCAACATTTATGTATACATAATAAGATAAGATAATACTTCTTTATACTAATATTTTAAGAAATCTGAATGTGATTGACAAAATGATTACCCCTGTTCCATACATTAATTATGTAACAGCATTTTTGCATCATGCATCCTATGATCTGCTTATTTACAGATAGCTGCTGCGCTTTTACATCAAGAGATGAACTATATTAAAAATGGTAACACTAGACAAAAATTTATATGTTCCTTCCCATTCTATGGTTCTGCTTACTTGACAGAGATGAACCGTATTGTAACAATGGCAGCATCAGACAAAAACT
This sequence comes from Thuja plicata, assembly GCA_018584345.1. Classification (NCBI taxonomy): domain Eukaryota; kingdom Viridiplantae; phylum Streptophyta; class Pinopsida; order Cupressales; family Cupressaceae; genus Thuja; species Thuja plicata. The sequence continues at coordinate 2,836,848 of MU223315.1, read as the reverse complement.
TCTGTGTTTCTTTGCGTTGTTTAGGGGTTCAATGCCATTTAGCAGTGGGAATAAAATCTAATCATAACTTAAAGATGCTTAACATTGGGATCAAAATCTTCAAAAACTCTTCAGAAAATTTATGAAGAGAAGGATTCAAATGCTTTTAATACTAATGTCTTAAGACTTGAGTTTATATTTACATGGAGACATTGCCAGCGAGTTTAGTCTTTTCCACTTAAGAACTTCAAAGCTGCTGCCCCTGCAATGGCCTTCAGCTTCTCAAAATCACATTCTAGACCATCAGCAGCAGCAGGAGGTTTCTCAGTAGCTCCACCTCTATCAAAGCATTTTCCCAATTCTAGAACTTCATCACCCAGTAAATTTTCTAGTTTGAATGACACCATTTGACAGCTTTCATTGGCCCTCGGAACTTCTGAAGCAATAAGCATTTTAAGGCAGGCATCCCCCACTATCCTCATAAGATGAAGGCCTGAACTGATTTCTGGCTGCTCTTTATCTGATGACTCTGAAGGGAATAACATTCTTACCAGCTTGATCTTCAAAGAACTGGGTGAGCCTACTTTCATATTTTCAATTTCTTGCCTAAAAATCTGCAATCTATTTTCCCACCCTGGCACAAAATCAGGTGAAAACTGCCATGCTGGCGTAGATTGCCCAGCTGATGTCCCAAAATTCTGTCGTGACTTAGCTGGCCCAGCTGATTTCCCAAAACTCTGTGGTACCCTAGCTTGCCCAGCTGATGTCCCAGACCTTTTCCTCCCTGATACCTGATGCCTTCTTGGTTGATATTGCCCAAGAGATTCTTCAATTGGGAAAAATCCTGAAAGGAAACTCTCATCTTCTTTAAAAATTTGGAGGTTCTTATGCTGGAGCATATCATTGACTACATCAGTATCAAATCCTATGATGCACCCAAGCTTCAACATCTCACATAAACCTGCAACGAGATCTGGATGTTCTGATAATAGACCTTTTGAAACTACCTCAGCAAATTCAGTTGCCAAGCACATCTTTTCCTTTTGGTTTTGTGGGTCAGATTTTTGTATCAAAATCCTCTTGATGTCCTTTTCCCAACGCACACAGGAATGTGCAGCCACTTTAATGTGCTCCGTCTTATCATGTTCAGTTATTATTGTCAGAGTGTACTTAACTGCAAAGGGTTTATCGGCTTCACAAGCTATAGACTCCAAAAGAGCTCTGACAGTTTGCTGCCTTCTATCTGCTGACAATTTGAAGGATGGAGATGCAAGATATCCAAGGATAATCATATACAGACCTTTTTTGAACAGACCTTCTCCTACTGGAAGCCTGTGCAAATAGATGACAGTTGAAACAGACATCTCCTTTTTCACTATTGCTTGTGATAGTTTTCGAGCTCCAAGAGACTCATACATTGACAACAATAGGTCCAATGGTATTTTGGGATCTGAAGGATTTGGATGCCAAACAAATTTCACCTTTGTAGAAGCTTTTCTGAATAACTCTTTCAATGAAAGGTCGTCAGGAATGAAGGTTTCATTAGGCGCACATAATTGGATATGTCCACTGCTTGTGTGAGCTGGAAACTTTAGACCTTGCTTTTGTAACAGTCTTTTTATAGCTGAAGGGGATTCGCTCCAGTGCTTCAGAATATTTCTCCAAACTGAACAGCATTCGGCCTCAGTTACTACATGATTACTCATTATCCAGTCCAGCCACAAATTGCAGTAGTCCTCAATCCTGGGATGTAGAGACACACCGAGATAGCCAGAGAAAAAGGGAAGTAGAGTGTCTTCATAAAGCCTTTCCAGGATTTGTAGCCTGCCATAGAAGAGGCCAGTGTCATCATGGATTACACACATTTTTGGATCCATCCACTGACCTGCAAGCCCACCACCGTGTGGAATCCAGATTTTGAGAGAGTTGAAGTAAGTAGGCCGCCAATGGCAATGGTGAAGATATTTGTAAAGCCTTGTTATGACTTCAAAATCTGAATGAATTTGGACTATTTTGGCAACTATTTCACATCCCATTGCGAACTCAACAATCACCCCAATCTGTTGGAGGGCATTCTTGAATTCATTCATGTTTCTCTTGTAGAAAGTACAATCTATAAAAGGAAGGTCATTTAACTTTACACCAGCCAATGACCATTTGGTATCGTACAAAAAAGATTTATTTGGAGACTCATACCCTCGATGTGTTCTTAGCCATTTTCCCTCCATGATACTACTTTGAAATCTGTTAGGCAGGTACTCATTGCAGACCCCTGTCAAATATTGAATCCACTCTAAAAGCAGAACAACTTGATCTTCTCCAATGGGAGAGGAAACTGCAGGCAATGGAGCATCGGGGGGTTTTAGCTTGGGAATGTCCACTGCTCCAAGCCCATTTCTCATAAACAACTCAAGTCCAAAGCCCTTTGTTTTCTTGTAATTTGCTTTCAGATAATCAGGTGACATTGCAACAATTCCTTCTGCAAACCATGGATTATATCCTATTAGCTTGTGCCACTTGCCAATCAATGCAGGCACAAGTTTGGCTTTGCAATTACTTACTATGGATCCCAAATCAGTAACTACAGGCAATTCCTTGCACAAAGTGAGCATCTGTATTGAATCAATATAACCACTGTCAGATGAAAAATGAAGAAACTGAGCCACAACGATTATGAATTTTCCACTCCTAGATGCCTTTGCTTCTTCTAAAAGCTGCTTACTATAACTTGAAACAGAAAGTTCAGTGATCTTAGCACATCGATCTAGCCATTCCTGCAATCTTGACTTTTCAAAATAGCTCAAACTCTTCATGGCCACCTGTGTTGCATTAGGCATGAATTTGTAACGTGGAGCACTGCCCAGCCTTTTATTCCACCTCGTCAACCATTTAATATCTCTTTTTCCCGATGAAAAGTATATTTTGCTTCCCTTAGAAGATATATCGGACAAACTTGCCCACCCCACACCAGAGAAGCCATTGTCAAACTTAAAAAGAGGTAACTGTCGGAGAGAGCTTGGAATTCCTGTGTTCCAATGTTCAGCAATAAAGCAAAGGAGTTTCACATATAAATCCTCAGAGAGATTTGCAAGCCAACCAGGGGTGCTTCGGATGCATGTGGAGTACCAGTCATCGGGCACATAGCCCACTCCCAAGAATTTTAAACTTGAGTTGTCAAGGCACGAGTGTACTATGAATACTCCAGTAGACCATAGGGCACTGGGTTTTTCGGTTGCCTCTTCCAATATTTTTCTAAAGCCTGGAAGTATTTTGTGAGCTTGAATGGGCATGCAATATGCATTTTCAGGTTCACATAAGATGACCTCTTCTGTCTTGAGCTTGGCTTGGATTTCTTTCCGAATTCGTTTTAGTTGCAAACAAGAGGGAATATCAATGGGTAGGTACCTGAAGCAATATGATCTTGCAGAGGGATGAGCCCCTCTCACACTTTTCACAAGAGACAGAAAAGCTTCACAAAATGCCGAGGGAACGCAGTCAAGTATCCCTTGATTCCACTTGTTGTCCCAAAGAATACTTTCCCTCGAGGATGCCAACAAAAAATCTGCTTGAATTATGAAGGGCAATCCAGTGATTATTTCTGTGGGCAGAAATGCATAAATACCTGCACCTAATCTGTTGCCTGTGGTAACTCGATCTTCACGTGGAAAAGCAAGTGTTATCACCCAATTGCCAATGTCTCTTCTCTCCTCTACCTTGTTGTTCGATTTCACTGGAAATCGTTGCCTCCACATGTAATAACTGCATTCTCCACTGGATTTCTCATTTTCCTCTGCCGATAGATGGAGGATAAATGATTCACTTCCCTCATTCTTCACATTCTGAAATGCTATTTCCTGGGACACCGAGACTGCATTCACTCGGGGATTTTGATTTTGGCCATCTTCACGAACAGAAAGTCTTTTAATTTTGGACATGAACAAAATGACTTCTGGATGAATGTTAGCAAGCTGGTCCTTCACTCCTTCCACCTTCTCTGAGCGTAAAGGGAGAACTATAACAGTATTGGGAAGCTCACCTTCACATTGGCTACTGTATATTCTTTTCAGATCTTCACTATTTGGCTTATCGATCCACTCTGGAACTATATACCCAATTTTGACCCCAGGTGGAGGGATTTCATTGAATCGAATTTTGTATCCATTGCTGAAAATATAAGGCTGTTTTGTTATTAAGAAAACGCTCTTGAATCCAATTCCTGAAATTTAAAAGAAAATAATGTTCTTTCAGAACAAATAGAAGGAAAATATAGAACTTCACAATTCATTGTAAGCAAATTAATATGTAACCTTTTCATGATTTAATTTGAACTTTCAATTTAAAAGAATTATCAATATAATGAATGATGGTTTTTAGCTTTGTATCATGAAAAAGAATGAATACGAATGCTTAAAAACCTGACTAAAACTTAAAAACATAAAAGAGCACCCCAAATTAATTCACATCCCTGCTAAAATATTAAAGCTACAAAAATAATTCATTCTGTGCTATCAAACGCTCAAATCACAAACAGAAGACTCAAAGTAACAGGTTAGATATCCTAAAATAGCTCAGATATTCTGCCAAGAAAAGGAAGTGGGACTAAATTTTATTCAAAATCTTGTCCAAATTAACACGATCTACACAGTTTGTCTCTTCAATTTAAAAGAATTATCAATATAATGAATGATGGTTTTAGCTCTGTATCATGAAAACAAATGAATACGAATGCTTTAAAACCTAACTAAAACTGAAAAACCTAAAATTGCACCCCAAATTAATTCACATCCTTGCTAAAACTAATATAGCTACAAAAATAATTCATTCTGTGCTATCAAACGCTCAAATAATAATGGACGTAGAACAGAAGTAAGCACAAACACAAACAAAAGACTCAAAATCACAGGTAGATATCCTGAAATAGCTCATATATTCAGCCAAGAAAAGGAAGTGGGAGTTTAAATTTTATTCAAAATCTTGTCCAAATTAACTCGATCTACCCAGTTTGTCTTCCCTGTCCCTCTAGAGTCCAGACTAGCATTATTAAATTGCATCATTTGATAGATACATTGAGAATAGAACCAGAGATATAACAGACATGTGACAAGGGATACACTAACTTTGAGAAAAATAAGGAATAAGTAGCAACACCAAATGGAAAGAGATGAACTCTCCCTGCCATGACAACCACTTAATTTTTTTCTATTGCACGAAAATGTAAAATCTCCAACATCATCTAGTATATCAAATTCCGGCCAACTGCCCTCTTTGATTTTTTCAACCTAAACCTCTCTAGATTTTTACTTCACAATCAAACAATTTTTATCATTTTAAGGTTTTCACAGAATATATAAACAATATTATATTCACAGTTCATCTATAAGAAATAGAGAATTTTGAATAGAATCAACATTTTAGACCCCACTCCATGATCTGAAACAAGAATTATCCTTAAATTTTCTACCAAAAGCTGTCGTTGAGATGAAACAAGAATTATTTTCAAGTTTTCTACCAGAAGCTTCAGATTTCATGCCCATATATGTGAGTCAATTGCATGTACAATGGCAAAGTAAAATAAAATCAATACAAATGCTGTAGGATTACAAACTAACCCATATAAGTTTCATTTCAAAGAGAGTCCTAACTACCATTTAACCAAATGCAGAGTAATAACCGAAAAGTTCCTCATTTCACAAAACTTCATTGCAGGAGCTTTTCTTTAGGGTTATATTGTTGAACCACTAATAGCATGTGTAAGACCCCGTTTTTGCTAAACACTAGTCAGGGTTACATTGTTGAACATGTAACCCTAAATTGCAGGGGAAACTGCAAACTTAGTATACGAATCTGACTTTGTTATCCATTATAGAAAATACAAGAAAACTAGATTTCGGTCCACAACCTGTAACGATGTAAACATTTGGAACCATATAAAATCTAGTTTTTCTAAGTGTATAATCTGATGATCACATGAACTAGTATAACAGAGCAAGTACTGCATTTCTACATAATCTGCACAAAAACTATTCTTAAGCATTATCTCCATAATTCACTTGCAAAAAGCTTTAAAGTAGACCTGATAATTGCAGCAAGATAAATTTTATACCCAGTAAACAGAGCATTTTGAAGGCACGAGCAGGTACCTTTTTCTCCAATGTAACCTCCCTGTCTTTTACCCTTTTTGGTGGATCGTCCAACACTGCAGAGGGATTCAATGTTTCGAGAAGTGAAGCCCTTCTCATTGTTAAACACCAAGAGAGTAGCAGGGGCACCCACACCAGTCACATCTCTGCTCGTAACCACAAATTCCAGTGATGGTTCAACATCAGCTGCATACTCATTGTCTTCTGCATTCTGCCAAATCAGAAACAAACAAACTTCAATTTTGCAGACAACAAAAAAGGACAATGTCAATAAAAGCAGTAACAACTTGAATTTTATGACACAGAAAGCTACCTGTATAAGCTCCATGAGAAAATGGACATCCTTGGTGTAGAGTTCTGCTGAGAGATTTCTAACAGCATGATGAAGATCTTCTGTGAGAGGGTTGTCTTCTCCACCAATGGAAAATTTGTTTCTTCTTATCTCTTCAATATGCTCTCTGGGAGTAGCCATTGCGAAGTGCAGAATTCAGAGTCCTGTTCACCCAACAAATTAGGCAATTATATCATTACAGAATTCGAAGTCCTATTAAACCCAACAAAATATGATTTGTATATATGCTCTGCAACGGAAGCACTCTGACCGATTTAACATCATGAAATTCCCAACCTTATGCACTTTCAGTAAGCAAAGCATAGAAACACAAACCAAGCACCTTAAAATGCATCCATGAAATCGCATGCATTAATTTCAACAGAGGTTAAAAAACAAAATTCAATTATACAAAGATTCAAAACAATGTTATATTATTCTAGAACCTCAAAAACGATGTATCAAACGCTCAAATAATTCTGCGGGTCTGTCTTTAGGAATTTACAGGGAAACTCAAAACACCCATCAATTCTTGATTAGATCCTCCCCACACCCCGCAAATAAAGAGAGAGAGTACGTCATATTGCTTCGTGCATTCCTGCTGTTAACCTTAATTAATGCGCACATTCTCTCAAATGTGTTTCCTGTCAACTTATCAAGTTGATTTGCCACATCAATACTGTCGTAAATTCTTCAGTTTGGAGTTAAAATTTCTTTCTCAACGTGCCTTCTCTATGTTAGTGAAGTTGAATAGTCTATATATGAAATTATTGAGAATTAAGTTTTGTAAGTGTGAGTCTTTAATATCATTAATATCATAAGGGATGAGGATGTAATTATGCTTTAAATAAATTTGGCCACTACACACTCCTTATTCTTAGTAGAAGAGGTTATGCCTATGGTTCATGCTCCCATTTTGAGTAGCTAAACAAATTTGACTTGATATAAAATCTTCCAACAAAAAATTACATTTGTTTAAATAAAAGAACAAAAATATTATTTGCAAGTTACAAGGAGGATAAAGAAAAGTTTTCTTCAACTTTTACTTTGATGGTTAGTAGATATCCTTGTTTCACTCTTATATTTATCATATATGAATTTATGTTTCTAAAGATTATATTATGGTTGAAGTTTTAAGTTGCCATCCATGATAAATTTCTATTTTGCTTTTATAGTTCTCCCACGAACACTAGGAAGACCCCTAGAGGGTTCATTCTCCCTTGATTCTTTGACCATTATAATTAAAAATATTTTAATTCCAACAACTCTTATTTTGAAATATTAATTCCTATTTCTTGTTTGGCTTTCTATTTGGATTGAAAAATACATAATCATTCATTGTTGTTGATTTTTTCTTCAATAAATTGTTTGAAAGATTATATTGTACTCGAAGTTTCAAGCTTTGAGTGGCAATATTTTAATTTTTTATAGTCCTCTTAGGAGCACTACAAGAATTCGCAAAGGATTCATTTTGTTGTTTCTTCAATCATAGAGATTTAATATCTTTTTGTTCCAACAACTGCCAATTTGTCATATATGTTTCCTTTAACATTGTTACCCCCAAATTTTAAATTTTTTAAGTGCAAGTCTAAAAACCCTCATTCATAACTTCCTCAACTCGTTATTTTCCTTCATTGTTGGCATCTTGTATCATTTTTAGAACCAATTAATAATCCTTACTATTCCTTGTAGCTGCCAACTTAATGGTACAAAAGTTCGTAAAGTTCCCGACCTCACCGTCTACACTAAGTCATTGGTTATCGGCGAGTCGGGCAGATCCATGAACTTTCATACCTTTTTATATAGTTTGAAATATCAAAGAAGTCGTCAACTTCCCCGACTGCACAACAATTGCTTCACGTCCTTGGTTGTTGGTAAGTTAGGGTTATTATCAAACCCTTGCTTCACTTCTAAGAGAATAGGTTCATTTTGCACACGGACTCCCTGACTATATCAAGTCGCACACTTTTCAAATCGCACACTTTTGAAATCCGAGGAAAGTACCACTCTTAAATAACAAGTGTGATGAAGTAAATTGCTAAGGTAATAACACAATTTTAGAGATAAAGAATTAATATTATCTGTCACCGAAATTAAATGAAATTTAAGGCTCTGACTACAAAGGAAAGGCAGTGGCATTTTCAAGCTCATTCTTTCCCATAACAATAGCTAAAAAAAATAAAATTCTCAAGATGGTGCTTCTCATGAATGAAATTTTTTTGTACGGAGAGCCGACATCTTTTGTTCAACCTGACTTGAATTGGCCTCAGAGGGAACAAGAAAACATTGTTTCTCAACTACTCTTGGTCACATGGAAGGAGAAAACTAGTTGTGTCGAGTATCGAAGACTAACATTCATATTAGAAGAAGAATAAAGATGATATGAGCTTCATAACCTCTTCATAGAGATGTGGCTTGATGGAACCAGGAACCCAATGCCTAGAGTAGGTTAACTTCTTCCTTGTTAAAAAACTAAAGGAATTTAATCATATTTAGCATGATAGTGGTTTTTTTTTTGGCTCAAGAACTATCTTTCAGTTTCAAGTCCTTTTCTTATTTCGTACCTGTCATTTTCAAAGGCCATCATAAAACTCTCTCTCTCTCTCTCTCTCTCTCTCTCTCTCTCTCTCTCTATATATATATATATATATATATATATATATGCTTTTTGGAAAGAAAAATATATAAATAGATAGAGGGACTAGGGAAAAGCAAAAAAAAAGGATATTATTATTTTTTAAATGCTGGAATGTAGCCATTTTGTACAGGGACATGTTGAACTTTGTGTCATTTTGTTTTGGTATCTAAGCATTTGAAGGCATAAATTTCATAATTGTGTGTTTGTTTATATTTTGTTTAGTTGCAAAATAGTCTTGGGTTATTAAGGTTGTGCTCATGGTGTCCTCTCGTTCAATCTAGTTATACATATGATTATGTTGGAAACTTTGAGTTCTAAGTTATTTATTTGTTTGGAAGATTATAAAAATCTCTCTTTTGTTTATGTTTTATATTAAGAAAATGGACTTTGTGTCATTTTTCTATTTTTCCTCTATTCATAAATCTATAATTCGCATTTGCAGCATGCCTATGTTTGGGTGTTAGTTTACCTTTGTTACTTTCTGGTTAAAAGCATACCCCTAAAAAATCCCAATTACATCGTAAAAGGGAGTTGTACCTCTAAAATTTAGAGGAAAGTTGTCAATTCAATGAAAAATTCTCCAACTATTGGTTTCTAGTTTGTCTTTCACTCTAGGCATGATGAGTCATTTTTAGATGTTATTTTGGAAGGACAATTTTTGAACTAACATATTTTTGTTGGGGATTCGAAAGGACCAATGCTTTCTTGTTTCAAATATACAATGGTGTCTTCCCAAAGATGAAGGCTTGCGACTCTATTTAATTAAAAGAATCAAGAAAATGTTTCAGTGCCGAGCTAAGAAAAGAAATCAGTCCAAACCTAGAAGATGACCTACACCAACTTTTGAATAAATAATTACTGAAGATGACAAAATACTTCAATCTTTTTGGAGTGCTTTAAAAAAAAAAGTATCCATAAAGATAAAAATAAAAAGTTGAGTCCATATGAAGATTACAAATCTGCACTGCAATTAAGAAGCGTGCATCATATATTTTATGTGCTCAAGGACCTCAAACAAGAGATTCACCAGTTGCAAGCTATAGTAGGAAGATTGAAATTTCTAAAAGAAGAATAAAAAATGAAGAACTGGTATCTTATAAATTTTTTGTTCTTGGTGAGAAGATTTTTATGTTGACATTGACTAAGCCGAATAATCTATCAGTACCATAGAATAATAATAATCAGCAACAAGAAAGAATTTTGCACCAGGCTGAAGATAGAAAGCCAGAAACTTTCTTGACATGCATGCAGATGGAAAAATTTGAGAAATTGCTCATTTTGCCTAAAAGAGAAACATTACTAGACGAGCACAAGATTATTTTCAATCCAAATTAGTACCTGCATGGTTTAGATGATGACTTTCGACATGGAATTGAAGATGAAAATGGTCACATTGTTCAAGTTGAAATAAATGCATTCGCTTGTGGCTTTGGTGATTCGAAAGAAGGTATGAATGTGACATTACCTGAATCCCTTGATAAATGGTATAATGAAAAGAAACTACCAAAGGAGGGAATGCATGCACATAATAATAGTTCATATTTTATCTGCTGAAGGTATGGGTATTTTGTACTCTCAATCTTCTTGTGATTGCTTTCTTTATGAGAAGGGAGAAGAAATATTTTCAATCAAATTTGATCCTATGACTATAGAATGTGATATTCTAAAATCATAGTTAGCATTATATACAGGTTCTGACACGGTTTAAAATTTGGAAGGAGAACATTTGATTTTTTATGCTTCCCTTACATGTTCAAAGGAAGTTACAACCAACAAAAAGTCTTACAACAATGATAAGAATGAATAAATAGTCAGGAAAGTTCAAGAAGGTTCATGCAAATTTAATACATTATACCTGTCATCAAAATCTTATAAAAAGTCAAAGGTTAGAGATAACTCCCTGTTTGAACTATATATTTTTGAATCAGTAAATGAATTAGATAATTTTGTTCCTGAGAGCACTTTTGAAAATAATGAGATAATCATGCATTAACAAAAAGGGGAATGCCAGGTGGATAAATTAAAACTATTTTTTTTAGTTTCTATGAACAAATAAATTTGCGAATGTGATTGTTGTTTGATAAGCCAACACTGAGGTTCAAGATAAACTAGGTTCAGATTGGTCTAAATGTCAATTCGAGCAACATAAGCTTGTAAAAGATGTCATGGTGATTTTGACAAGGGTTGTAGGCAATGAGATGAGTGGGGATGAAATGAAACCTACAAGAATAAACTTGTAACAAATCAAAATAATTTTGTCATCTAGAACTGCCACTTCCTAGCGACAGTATGACACTAATATAAATTAAAATCACAACTCTAAACAAAGCTAACATGAAAATCATAAAGCATGAACTATTAGTCTACAAAATTATCTCACAAGAAATAAACAACAAACCACACATACAAACAAAATAGAAATGGTATTTAATAAAAAAACATAAACAAAAACACATCTAATCTAATAGAAATCACCGGACATCATGAGAAGTGGATCCTGC
>MU223315.1:2785369-2814178 GCA_018584345.1 Thuja plicata | reverse complement strand
CTAATAAAATTGCCAGCCTCTTAGGATTCTCAGTAGATTTCCTACCATCTGTATATCTTGGCATCCCTTTCTTTATGGGAGCAAACAAAAGCAACTACTGGTTACCTATCATTGAGAGGATTAAATCCAGAGTAGTAGCATGGAAAGCAAGATGGTTATCACTTTTAGGCATACTACTATTAATCAAATCAGTCCTATCAGCTATCCCTAATTATTATTTATCAGTCCTCAAAGCTCCTTCATCGGTTCTTCAAAAAATACAAAAAATATTAAGAGATTTCCTATGGACTGGGAATATGAATGGAGAAAAGAAAATCCCTCTGGTCTCTATTGAGAAATTGACACAAGTAAAGCAGCTAGGCAGAGTTGGGATATATGATTTACAAAACAGAAATCAAGCATTTTGGGGTAAATTAATTTGGCAAATGTATTCCAAACCACACAACATTTGTTGCCAAATTATGCAAAAGAAGTATCTAGATGATAATAATCCAGTCAGAATTTTATCAGTATTAAATCCTCCTAAAGGCTCAGCCATTTGGGATTTCATGATTTCCTCCAGAGAAATAGTAATAAATTTTATTACTTGGGAAGTAAATAATGGTCAATCAGTTAAATTCTGGCGTGACTCATGGAATGGTGCATCACCCCTAAATCGTATGAATGACATTGAGAACATAGTTAATACATTAGAAAATACTTGGGGAGTCTATTTAAGTGATTATGTACTAGCAGTGTGTCTACACTCAAGGAAGGTAATATGGAAAGATCCCCATGAGCTGCCTTTATCCCCCTACGAGATACATAGCTTGGAGAAAATCTTCTCACAAAACTTGGTCTACTTATCAAACTTAGAGGATAAATTGATTTGGGCCCCGAGGGCAGATGGAAGATTTACTATCAAGGAGGGATATAAACTTATCCAACAGAGAAATGCAATAACAAAACCATCCCGAGCATACACTTTCTACTGGAACAATCTGACTCTACCCAAGGCAGGCTACTTTGCTTGGCTAGCTTTTAATAACAGGGCATTAACTAGTGAGCGACTACATAGACTCAACATAGCTCAACCTTTTAACTGTCTTCTATGTGACAACCATCAAGAAGATGCATATCACCTATTCCTAAATTGTCAATTTGCACAGGAATGCTGGTATTTTGTCCTCAAAAAGTTACAATACTATACCCCATTACCAAACAAGCTCTGGGATCTATGTGAATCATGGCCACAGTTATACTCTTCATCCCTCTTCTCAGCAATTTGGAAGTGCACCCCAACATTAGTTTTATGGGCTATTTGGTGGGAGAGAAACAAAAGAATTTTTCGTAGAACTTCCTCCTCAATTGAGGTAGTTACAAATACTCTAGAGAGGTCAATATCAGAACTAGTCAATGCTAGTCATAGTAAAATTAAGCACAACTTGGTCATGACCTCATGGGATTCATCAATATTGCAAAAATGGAAGCAAATTCATATACCTTTTGGTTGGTGCTTCAAAACAACATCGAATAAAGTGTTGGCTAGAGACCTAATCAAATGGATTCCACCTTCAAAAGGAGCTAGTAAAATTAATTTTGATGGTTCCTCAAGAGGGAACCCAGGGAAATCAGGAGCAGGGGTATGCATCCGGGATCATCAAGGATTACTACTAGCAATAAAATGTTGTCCACTTCCAAATGGAACAAATAATATGGCTGAGGCTCAGGCATTATTTGAAGGATTAATATTGGCTAAAAAGGGAGGATTCCAAAAGATTCATATAGAAGGAGATTCGATGGTTATAATCACAACATGTATTAACCGAGTTTCTCATAACTGGAAAGTCGCTTACATTCTTCAGCAAATTTGGCAATTACTAGACTCATTCCAAAAAGTTCAGATTTCACATACTTTGAGGGAAGGCAATCAATTAGCAGATCATTTGGCAAACAAAGGATGTGATGGTCATGAGGTAATGTCCTTCAATCGTGATGCAATTTTAAATCAGGATGTCAAGTTACATGAAATTTATAATTTTGACAGGTCGATATAAATAGGTTCGGCCTCAAATGTGCAGATGGGAAGTTAGTTAATGTGTAGATACACAATTTGGATCCATTGATTGATTAGAGAGAATGACACTGAAACATCAATTCACATGGAAATATGGTCAAATCTGTGTGATAGAGCAGAATGACATCATAAGTGGGCAAATCTTAAGTACTAACTTCCTACAGTTATATGTCAACACTGTGAAAAAAGTACACTATTTAGGCTGGCATGTAACATGATAATTTAAGTGAATGTGTGATTAAATGACTTGCACCCCGTATTACAATGTGCGAAGTACCTTATATATCAGATTCAGATTGCGGGAGATTTTCTATTAATTGGCACAAAAACATTTCTGTCCAACTAAGATCTACAAATACCCTTCTCTGCATAACATACAATTGTATTACTCCTCATCCATCACACAGTGCAGATTATTTATGGAAGTTTAGAATGATGCGCAAGGATTTTCCCTCTTGTCAGACTTGCGGGCATATGCATGATGAGATCTTACCAAGGAATTATAGAGTATACATTCCTCCGGAGGCGGCTGAGTCCCCGCTCCCAAATAGAATTGATGGGCCGGATCTCGACCAAGTTTTATTACTAACTCAATGCTACATTATAGGGTTGTTTGATGTGTTGTGGGAGAACACATTCTGTCCCCCAGAACCAGGATAGTAGTCTTCCCTTCTCAGATGGTGTCGATTTTTCTCTCCAACTTAATGGACATGCTGCAGTCGGTGGACATTGTAGTTTACATTGCTAATAAGATTGTTCGGCCTCAATTTATACATGGAACATGACTCACAGTGGCACTACAGAGGTACGACCTTTGGTCAAGAAATGCGTTGATTAGTGGACTGTTCCTACATCACGATCTTATGGCTAGTCATGAACACCTAATGGCATATGACAGCTTCAAATGGGCGATGGATACGAAGAGTTTCTGAGTACTACATAATAATTTACAAATTGTGGGTGTGGCCATTGGGAAACCTTTGGTGGAAAAAATTCAGAGTCTTGCACACTCGATCCTGGATCTTCTGCTCTCTCCATTTCCATTGGTTCAACCTCCACTCTGCTACAAGGTGTCATTTGGCAACCCAAAATAGGTCCCTGACCTGATTGTGCCTCTTTCGCTCGGTCAATCTTCCAACACTCACCCAATGGTTCAAAACACATTTGATGGTTGGGAAGAAGAAAATGTCGTTGTCCTGCTTGCTAGATGGGAAAAATATTGGGGGCCTACCGAGCCTATGGAGGAATGAGTGTCTGTATTTACAGCTAGACACCCGCAACAATACATAGGCATTTTGGATACACCTTTTCCTTGAAAATCTGGTAATTACACTGCACGACATAGGCAAGTTTAGTAGACATACTTCGAAATATTGATATTTTGTGACAATCACTATAAACATCATAGTCTACTTTTGATCCCCTCCATAATTTTGAGGATTTTATGGGGGATATCTATGTTATAATGTTGCAACAAACCAGAGTTTGTGGGTTTCATGTATAAATCATTATGTAAACATCGACATACATCCTCTTTGGATTCGAGGGTTTTTTGAGAAAACCAAATGTAAAAATTGTCATATTTTATAAATTGTATACGACTAATATCCTGGGGTTTCTTCCTGATTCTTCCATGGGGGAGTCTTTGAATCAGTATATATTAATAAAAATATGGTGGGTATCCCACTTTGGCTTTAAAAAAAAATGATCTCATATAAATAAACATTTTTTTTGCCTTATTTTGTAAAATTGAAAGTTGAAAAATAATTTGCATTTTGGAGAAGGAAGACATTTGGAAGTGTTATTTTTTTAATTTTGTCAAATTTTAGTGGATCAATTTTGCGAAGGAAAGTGATGGGAAATAAAAAGAGAAGGGTAAATAAGGCTGCACAAAATTATTCACCTGAGACCGAACAAAGACTACGTGAAGAATCACTGACAAAATATTATCATAAGAAACAAGGTATGTCTCTTTATACTTCTTTCCTTCTCTCTCTTCATTTCATAAGTGGATAGTTAGGACTTATCTCAATGAAACATGTATGTGTGATATTGCAATACTAAATAAGACCAATTAAGACCTAACATGAGTAATAAGACCTAATAGGACCCTTTAAGACCTAACATGAGTAATGAGACCTAATTGCACCTATTAAGACCTTACATGATTAGTAAGACCTAATAAGACCCTTAACACCTAATAGGAACACCTTGAGACCTAATAGGACGTATTAAGACCAATTAAGACCTAACATGTCTAATAAGACCTAATATGACTAATAAGAGGTCTAATAGGACCTATTAGGACCTAACATGATTAATAAGACCTAATACCTACTAATAAGACCTAATAGGACCCCTTAAGACTTAATAGGAGTAATAGGATGTATTAAGACCGATTAACACCAATTAAATCCAATTAAGAACTATTAGGACCTATTATGGCCAATTAAGACCTAATAAGACCT
The DNA here is from genome assembly GCA_018584345.1 of Thuja plicata. NCBI lineage: Eukaryota > Viridiplantae > Streptophyta > Pinopsida > Cupressales > Cupressaceae > Thuja > Thuja plicata. The sequence continues at coordinate 2,809,654 of MU223315.1, read as the reverse complement.
AATAGGACCACTTAAGAGTTAATAGGACTAATAGGACCTATTAAGACCAATTAAGACCTAACATGTGACTAATAAGACAAATTAGGACCTATTAATTGATCAATTAAGACCTAATAGGACTTGTTAAGACAAATTAAGAGAAATTAAGACCTAATATGACCCTTAAGTCCAATAGGACCACTTAAGACCTAATAGGACCCCTTAAGACCAATTAAGACCTAACATGTGACTAATAATATACCTAATAGGACCAATATGACCTAATATGGCATATAAGAGCTAATAAGAGCTAATATGAAGTTAATAAGACCTAATAGGACTAATAAGACCCAATAAGACTTAATAAGATCAATTAGAACCAATTAAGACTAATTAAGACCTAATAGGACCTAATAATAGATAATAAGACGTAATATAACCCTTAAGACCTAATAGGACCACTTAAGACCTAATAGGACCACTTAAGTCCTAGTGGGACTAATAGGACCTATTAAGACCAATTAAGATCTAGCATGACCAATAAGACCTAATAGGAACTATTAAAACCAATTAAGACCTAATAGGACCTATTAAGACTAATTAAGAACAATTGGGACCGTATAACACCAATTAAGACCTATTATAACCTATTAAGGCCAATTAAGACCTAATAGCACCTATTAAGACCAATTAAGACCTAACATGTCTAATAAGACCTAATAGGACCTCTTAAGACCTAACATGAGTAATTTAAGACCTAATAGGACCCCTTAAGACCTAATAATACCTAATAGGACTAATAAGAGGTCTAATAGGACCTATTAGAACCTAACATGATTAATAAGACCTAATAAGACTCCTTCAGACTTAATAGGAGTAATAGGATGTATTAAGACCAATTAAGATCAATTAACACTAATTAAGACCTATTAGGGCCTATTAAGACCAATTAAGACCTAATAGGACCCTTTAATAGTTAATAGGAATAATAGGACCTATTAAGACCAATTATGACCTAAAATGTGACTAATAAGACCAATTAGGACCTATTACTTGACCAATTAATACATATTAAGACCAATTAAGACCTAACATGTCTAATAAGTCCTAATAGGACCTTTTGAGACCTAACATGTGATGATATCATAATGATGATATCTGACATTGATGATGATCACATAAAGGTATGGTTTGCAGTGTTGGCAATCGAGTATATAGGAAAGAAAATTTTTGTGTGAGTAAATGAAGTTATACCAATTAGTAGACAATTTACTCAACCGATACCTACAAATTAAGTAGAACATGTGAACAAACAGACAGGTGAATATGAGAACATGTGAAGGTCAAATCGGTTGAAGTCAAGTATACTATCAGTACAATGGAAGGTTCAAAGACTACATGTGAACTAGGATTTGTGAGCGTTCTACTTAAATCGCACCAGTAAAGGACATTAGTGAAGATACTAGCAATTGGTGAGTTTAGTGAACATGTAAAAGTTAGAGGTTAAAGAAATTTTTTGAATGATTATCAAAAGCGGTTTTGATGGTGCAAGATTCAGTGAATCTAGATAGAATGAAAAATGTAGTACACTATTTCAAGAGTTGACTAAGTCAATTTCTTGGTAGTTGTGTACAGATCTGATTATGAATTCAAGGAACATTTTGGACCAATAATAATGAACTATTTCACATTGGAGAAGAAAACTTGAAGTTTGTTATGGATGACGTGTTGAGATTGTAATGTTTCTATGAGTTGGTTGTAACTAAAATAACAATTTTGGAGAGAATCTAAAACCCTAATTAGGTTTGCAATCAAAGGTGAAAGGCAATAAGATGATAGTTTATGTTAACATATGTACAAGAGAAGAAAAAAGTTGATGAAGTTGTTGTGATATGTTAGATCTTGGACAACGATTGCAGAGCAGATTACAGAGAGGATTCAAAATAGAGTTCAAAGATAGAATAGAGCATCAAAGGATCTGATTAGAATTTTGAAGTTCATTTCAGAGGTCAATTCATTTTTTTGTATTCCTAATAGTTTCAACAATCTAAAATACCTTAACATAGTAGAGTCTAATAAGAATTTTTCTTGTAAATCCCTTAACAAGGTGAACACTGTAATAGTGGGATTAAATCCTTTAAAAAGGTAGTCTATAATAGGACTTTAGATACTTCTAACAAGGTATTAGTCACTCCTAATAGGGTGAGTCACCCAGAAAGTGACATATTGTAAACTTCTAATTGAGCACTCTTTTCTACTACAGTGAGAAGATAGTGAGTGTCACCCCCACTATGGTTTTTCCCTCTGACCAAGGGTTTCCATGATAAAAATAAAGTGTTATGAGTGTGTATATGTTTCTATTTCATTCACTATACTTTTAATTTACACTTACAATTTTATGCTATATAGTTTGGAAGTTTCTTTTGCTGTTATTCAAAGGTATTGGTAGAAGTATGAAAGTTTTAATAGCACTGATTCACCCCCATCTCAGTACCTATTATTTCCAAAAATTGGTATCAGAGCTCAGACTCTCTAGAAGGAAATTTTAACAAATTGGGGAGTAGATTTGTGGAGATGGAAAGCTATAGGTATGAAAGCCAGCTGGTTGCAGCTAATGAGATGATTGAAGAGCTGAAGAAAAAGATTAAGGCTTATATGGAAAAAAGGAAAGAATTATTTGAACAAATGAGATACAGTCTAGACAACATTGATGAATTATTTGGTAGTGTTAACTTAGAGGAAGTTGAGGTAGCTATAACAGATTTGATCAAAAATAACAAGATCCTGACAGATGAAGCATCCAAGATGAAAATAGAAGAAGAAAGTCAAGCTATAAGGATGGGTGAAGTACTTGAAGGCACGAGGGTCACTGAAGATACAAAGAGAACTGCTGAAAATGAAAAGAAGAATGATGAAGAACTGATCAGAGTGAAATATATTATACTTCAAATATTGACACATGAGAACTATGCACTGAATGAATAGGTGAGTGATATCAGTGATGAGAACTTACAACTATGTGTTGAAAATGAATAACCGAGAAAGGAGAATGAATGATTGAAAGAAGACTTGAAGATTGAGAGAGAGACAAATGAAAAAATTAAGTAATATGAACAAAGCACGCAGAAGATCAATGAGCAACTGAAGAACTAAAGGCGACCTAGAGATACTTCTGGCCTAGGATTTACAAGTGAAAAAAAAATTGAGAAAGGAGAATCATCCAAGTCTGGTGCTGAGCAAGAATCTAAGATTCCTAAGGCATACACAAGTCTACAAGGTAAGGAACCTAATAAACTCACTTGTTACAATTGTGGAAAGCCTGGACACATTGCTAATGTATGTAGAAGCCAACCGGTGAATGTTTCAAGAACCACTCATTTTAATGATTATTGTTACAATTGCAATAAATATGGTCATCAAGCTTATGCGTGCAGATCAAGTACTAGTAACAGATCATCTGAAAGGAATTTGAATGACTACTTTTATTCATGCAACAAGTTTGGACATAAGGCAGAACATTGCATATCAACAACACCTATCAAACCGGTGAATGTTCTAAGAAGATAAGGTAACATGAATGTTTCATGAACTGTTTATGGAAATTATGGACATGTTGCTATGAATTTTTGATTGAGAAACCCTAGAGGTAATGCAAGACCATGGAGTACAAAAGGTATGACATGTTTCTATCATCATAAGATTGGACATGTTGCAAGAGATTGTAGATACATGAACCGGTCACCAAGTAATGAAGATGAGAAAGGCAAAAAAATTGTTAACATTGAAGAAGTGAGGAATGAGATGAAAAAGGTTTGGGTAAAGAAAGAAGAAATTAAAGAAGATTCCAATGCATCGATAGGTGACCCTACATCATCTGGCTCAGGGGATTCATCCTCAAACTAAGCAAGTGAGTTTTGTTTAGGGACTGAATTTCATGGTTATATCTAACCCATCCCTTATAATGATGAAGCGATAATATCTATTTGCATACTGAGATGCATTGAGGTTATTTTTGGTGAATTTCATAAAGATGAGTTATTATGTATCACTAATTTTATTATTTGAAAAAGTTATGTGTTAATGCCACTTTTTGCATTAAGCGGTGGAAGTCGTATTAGTGAAGTGAGATCGGTGAACTGCATTTAATGTTTTAACTAGTCGTTGGTTAACTTTTTAGGCAAATATATTAGAGGTAAACCTATTCATTATGCACCTTGCATTTCAAAGAGCGTTTACAAGAGTAAAGAGTGATTTCGTATTGAGATTGATTGTGATAATTATATGAGCTAATCAATTATAGAGATTTGAATTGTGAATTCAAAATCCGTAACTGATATATAAAGCAAAGTGGTAATCATTTGAGAAAGAATTTGGATTTTTTGAGTTACTAAGAAGAAATCTATTGGTTTACTATGGCGTCAAGGGTTACTACACCTACGTTGATCAAGATATCTAAGGAGATGAAACCTAAACACAAGCTACATCCATTAAAGGCAACGAAATTTGAACAAATTGGTACCCTATCCCTAATTACACCTTGATTTCTATTGATTGAAGACGTAAGAACTTTTATTCACTGCAATATTGTTGAATTAGGCAATGAACATATACATAAGGAGTATTTAGCTATGTGCAATGACAGTGAACTTAAAGAGAAGTTCAAACACCTTCAAATGAAGGTTTTGACAAATATTATGGACTTACTTGAGATTTTCAAGGAAGAATGGATAGATATGTCTTGAGTCATTTTCATGACCAATTCATATGGATGGAGGAACCAATCAAGATCACGAAGGAGTAGATACATTTGATAATTGGATTCTCAGTAGACATGGAAGCTATTACCCTAAGGAAAATATCTACAAAGACAATTTCTCAACTCACAAAGTCTAAACAAGATCACAAAGGGATGATGATTGACAATATTGAAGACCAAGAAGTTCATTTTGCATAAATGGTTGTTGGGTATAAAGTTTATCAATCTAGTCGGTTGAATAATGTGCCTAGATCTATTCACGCAGCTTACCAGATAGTGAAGGAAGGAACAAGATATGACCTAGCTAAGATGGTCAGGTCACAACTTTTGGAAAACTTAAAGAGGATTCAAATAGACAAGAAGAAATCATTGAATTTTGGAACACTTTTGGTATGTATGTTTTTCTATGTGAAAAACTATTTTCCTGGAAAAGTAATGGTAACTTGGAAAACAGATAGACCAACCTTATATTAGATAAATGAATACATAAGTGAATTAGGTGATAAACTTAATAATGTAATGTGGGGATATTTCAAAGACTTCCAAGATAGAATGCATCAGAGGTATAGGTTACCTCCACACATTATGGAGAAGTACAGAGACACAATTTGTTTTCCAGTTGATAGTGACACTTGTAAGATACAAGCGGTAGATCCCATAATTTCAAGGATACCTGAGATGGGATACGAGATTGATGAATAATTTTTAACCTTGGACATTGAAGCTTTATTAAAGTTACTAGTTAACAAAGAAGAAAAGAGGTATGATCATTTTTAGGAGGCATATGAAAGAATTACTCTACAACTCAAAAATCCAAGAATGGAAAAGAAAGCATAGAAAATTATAAGTTGATTGGAAGAGAAGTATGATACATGTGAAGGTAGTAGTTCCACAAGTGAGCAATAGAAGAGAATTCTTGATTCTTATACCAAAAGGAAAAGGAAGTCAGTAGGAATTCAGAGTAAGACTCCTGTACTACGATCTGTAGAAGAGTCTGGTATGGAGAAGAATGATAAAGATAAAACTTATGACTCTAAGATGAGGCGTCAAAATTTTTTAAGACTAGGACTTATGTAAAGAGAAAGACTAGATGAAATTCATAAGCCTCTCCTAGCAAGAAAAAGAATAAAACTGAAGAAGACAATGAGAGAATTGATTCTGAGAATGAAATCACTGACATGGGGAAGTCTAGAAAGACAACATTCATCATTCCTAAGAGTGCAACTGAAATTGTTGAGGTAATTAAAGAATGAGGAATGATAGGAAATATCATTAAATTTAAATTCTTAAAGTTATCTAATGAGGACAAGAAAACTGTTGAAGATGCTATTGTATTTCACTTTCATAAATTCATTAGAACACCAAATCAAATCAAAAGTCATATTGTTGATGAAATTTATGAAGTAGTCAAATTCAGATGGGAGTCAACACTTTAAACTAAAAAGGAGGTAAGAGAAAGGACACTTATCTACACAGTGACACATTTTATAGCAAATGAAATAGATGAATCACATGATAAATACAAGGACGGATTCAGTATTGGACACAGAACTGCAAATATTCTAGCTGGAAATGAGAAAGAAGTAGAAGATGAGGCAGTGGTGAAATGGAAAAGGATATTCAACATTAAACCACCACAAGTAATAGAATGGACATGTACATCTCAATTATATGAAAAATTCACTTTGAATGAGTTAATAGGAGATGTGTTAGGAAGTATTCAAAGTATGGTTACACATATAGACCTAACAAAGGATTCAACTAATGATGTTATAATTGATGATATCACTGGTAATCCTCACTCTCCTATGGTTGGAAATGAAGCTAAAGATATTCCACTTTAGTATTCACTTGATACAAATCCTATTGAGATTAACGATGACATAATTGATGTTGAAGAAAACAAGTTTGATGAGTCAGAAAAGGGTAAAGATACAAATTAGGTCATTGACACCACTGATCAACCACAGGATATAGACTAAGGCGAAAAAAACAAGCTCAAGAGAAAGAAAAAGAAACAAATAACACTGATATAAGTTAGAAGAGTACTAAAAATGGGAGTGAGACACTAAAGGATAATGCCCCCGGTGATTCTCAACCTAACATAGAGAATACCGATGAGAAGAAAAAGAGGAAGGAAATGGAAGAAGAGGAAGAAGAAGAAGATGGAGAAGAAGAAGATCCAAAATTTGAGATTCTGAAGAAATATTTCAACAAGTTGAAACCTAAGGACCAGTTGTTATTTTCAAAGAAACTAGCAGAAAAAAGCCGAGAAGAACATGATGAAGCAAAAGAAGTACAAAACAAAAATCTTAAGAACTATTGCTATACTTTCTAATCTAGTACCTGATGTTGATATTGATGAAGTAGCATCCATTATTGATCAAATCAAGATCTTAGTTGATGCAATTACCAGTCTAGATCATGACATGGAAGAGGAAATTATAAAGGGAGTAGTCCCTTGGTAGTGCAAAGGTACACTTCAAGATTATATTTGACAAATTGTAAAGCTTAAACACCTTTGTATATACATTTTTTGATTGTATTTTTTGGCATTATTGTCAAAAAGGGGGAATATACAAGTAGATCAAAATGAGGAGTATATTGTATACAAAGTATATAAGTTTTTTCCATCAATGCCAAAGGCGGAGAATGATGATATTAGAATGATGAGATCTGACATTGATGATGATCACATAAAGGTGTGGTTGTCATTGTTGTTAATCTAGGACATAGTAAAGTAAAGTTTTGTGTGAGTATATAAGGTTATTCCAATCGGTAGACAATTTAATCAACCGATACCTACAAGTTAAGTAGAACAGGTGAACAGACAGACAGGTGAACATGAGAACAAATGAAGGTCAAATCAGTTGAAGAAGTCAAGTATACTATCGGTACACTGGAAGGTTCAAAGACTACAAGTGAACTAAGATTTATGACCATGATACTTAATTCACACTGGTAAATGACATTAGTGAAGATACTACCAACTGGTCAGTTCAGTGAAAAGGTAAAATTTAAAGGTTAAAGAACAGTTTTGAATGATTATCAAAAGTGGTTTTGACGGTGCAAGATTCAGTGAATCTGGACAGAATGAAAAATGTAGTACACTATTTCAAGAGTAGAATAAGTTAATTTATTGGTAGTTGTGTACATACCTGATTATGAATTCAAGGCACATTTTTGACCAATAATAATGAATAACTATTTCACGTTGGAGAAGACAACTTGAAGTTTGTTATGGACAATGCGGTGAGATTTTAATGTTTCTATGAGTTGGTTGTAACTGACAAAGCAATTTTGGAGAGAAATCAAAACCCTAATTAGGTTTACGATCAAAGATAAAAGGCTATAAGAGGATACTTGTTGTTAACATATGTACAAGAGAAGAAAAAAGTTGATGAAGTCATTGTGATATGTTAGATCTTGGACATCAACTGTAGAGAAGATTAAAGAGAGGATTCAGAATAGAGTTTAAAGATAGAACAAAGCATCAAAGGATCTGATTAGCATTTTGAAGTGCATTTCACAAGTCAATTCATTTATTGTATTCCTAATAGTTTCAACAATCTAAATTCCCTTAATAGGGTAGTCTCTAATAAGACTTTTTCTTGTAAATCCATTAACAGGGTGAACACTGTAATAGTGGGATTAAATCATTTAAAAAGGTAGTCTGTAATAGGACTTTAGATACTTCTAACAAGGTATTAGTCACTCCTAATAGGGTGAGTCACCCAGAAAGTGACATATTGTAAAATTCTAACATAGCACTCTTTTCTATTGCAGTGAGAAGATTATGGGTGTCATCCCCACCATGGTTTTTCCCTCTAACCAAGGGTTTTCACGAAAAAAATCTAAGTGTTATGAGTGTGCATATGTTGTTATTTCATTCATTGTACTTTTGTTTTGCGCTTACAGTTTTATGCTATATAGTTTGGAAGTTTCTTTTGTTGTTATTCAAAGGTATTGGTAGAAGCCTGAAAGTTTTATTAGTAGTGATTCACCCCCCTCTTAGTACCTATTATTTCCAATAACATGAGTAATAAGGCCTAATAGGACCCCTTAAGACCTAATAAGACCTAATAGGACTAATAAGAGTTCTAATAGAACCTATTAAGACCTAACATGATTAATAAGACCTAATACCTACTAATAAGACCTAATAGGGCCCTTAAGATCTAATAGGACCCCTTATGACCTAATAGGATTAATAGGATGCATTAAGACCAATTAAGACATAACATGATTAATAAGACCTAATAGGACCTAATACCTAATAATAATACCTAATAGGACCCTTGAGACCTAATAGGACCCCTCAAGACCTAATAGGAGTAATAAGATGTATTAAGACCAATTAAGACCTAACATGGGTAATAAGACCTAATAGGACCTATTAAGAACTATTAAGACCAATTAATATCCAATAGGACCACTTAAGAACAATTAGGACCAATTAGGACTAATTAAGACCTTATACGACTAATTAAATTCAATTAAGACCAAATACCTAACCACTTAAGACTAATTAGAATCTCTCTCTCTCTCTCTCTCTCTACTTGTTGGGACATTTTTGTAATTTTATCTTTGTATATAGGAAATTCTCAAGAAGCACAACCTTCTGAATTTGGAGAAGGGTCATCCCAAGCTCAACAAGCACAACCTTTGCAAGTTCAAGAAGGTTCATATCATGCTCGAAAAAGTACACACACACACACACACACACACACACACACACACACATCTCTATTTAGTCTCTTTGTGGTGAATATGTATTTTGGGACTGTTGGGTCTATTTAAGTTTTTCTGAGTTGTCTCAAGAGTTTTGGTTCTTGATATCTGTATTTTGTGCCTTAGCATCTGTTAGTTTTGAATGTGCCTGAAAATTTCTTAAAATGTTTGTATCCAAAGGCAATTGTGCTTTTAAATCATTTGGAAAACATAAACCCTAAGCCTTGGGTTTGGTCTTAAACCCTACATTTTCCTTATGTTATGTTTCCGCGTTACTTTTGGAATCACTTTAGTTTATCTTTCGACATGTGTTTTTAAAAAAGTTCCCTAGTTCAGGGTTTGCTTTGGGTTTTAAGTCATAAATCCTAAGATTTTAATTATTTTGATATCTCTTAAGTTTTGGACCCCCCACGACCCTTTTTATTTCAACCCCAAGAGTTGTGCAGGTTACTTTGATCCAAGGGTTGGCGCTTACCCTCAAAGATCAAGATAATCGTTAGATACTTATCAAGGCAACACGCTTGGCGAACATGTGTCTTTGGCAGGCTAGGCAACTTTTGTAGTGGGAAATAAAATTCATACAATTTTTTTAATCTAACGGATGGTGGTATTCCTCAATCACCAGATGATCTGTTCGTGATTCTTCAAGGAATTGCACCTTGTTGACACCTATTATTTAGGACATCATTGGGGAAATATGTTCAAAGTTAGCGAGAAAATAAAGGGTTGACAAGTCAGCATTTTTCCTAGATCACGAGATGAATAAAAGATTAACCATCAAGCCATTACGCCCATTCGTCATGTGGAAAATGGCAGGCCATATGTGTTTTAAAGCAGATGTAATATGCAGATAATTTTTTTAAATCCAACGATGGGCGTTATGACTAGGTTGGCATATGATCAGATCTTGTGCCTTCTAGGAATTGTGCCTTGTTGACATGTAGCATGTCAGTGGGACCTGGATGAAAGTAAAGTAAAGTAATTCAACGGTATGTTGACTTGATCTAACAGGCGACACTTTTCCTCAATGAGAAAGATGAATGATAGGGTTTCTTCAAGGCAATGTGCCTGGTGAACACGTGTCCTTTCTGGAGGGTGGAACCTGATGGTTATAAAGAGGCTACCAATTAGACCATGGTTAAGTTAAGTTAGATCCAACATCTGGTGTTGTGATTTAAAGGAAAGATGATTAGATGGAAGTCCATTAAGGCAATGCACCTGGGTGACATGTGGCATTTTTGGGATCGTCAGTCCCAAGTTTTAAAGGAGCTTAACGGAGCTTTAGATTATTTCACTATGAGGGCTAGAGGTATGTATAGTACTTTGTGTCAGATTTTTGGGGATGATGAAGATAAAGAGATGCCCATCCATTACATATTTATGATGGTACAAATTCTCCACCCACATTTAGCCATCACTTTTGACTATGCACCTTATGTGGCTAATCTAATGCACAATGGCCTAATAGGTATTAGAAATGGAAAAGTAGATAAACCCTTTGGTTGGTATTCTATGTTGATGCACATTTTCCTTTTTAATGGTGCGAGCTATTTTTTGGAGGAGATGAATTTATTGAAGGCCAAAGATGGTGAATTTACAACTATGAAGCAGTTTTCTGATTTTTTATCTAGTTTTATAATTTTGTCATTGTGAATGTATTGAAACGGAGAAATTTTAATAAAATACAGTGGGATTCCTTTTGCATATCTTTGATGTCTTCATGTATTTATATTTGAATTCTTGTGTATTGAGTTTGTAAGGAAAGTTTTAATATATTGTTTACAAGGTAAATTGTGAGATTGTTCTTAAGTTTCTTCCAAGGGAGGGGTAATTCTTAAGGGTAGTTTTAGAGGGTTCAATATTTTCGTAAGAATTTGATACATAGGTATGGAAATGAGAAGATGATTTGTAAGGAATTTCATTTGGATTCTAAGTGTGTTATCATTAAAAGGTTTTTGTGAATATATATTCCTTTGAATCTTTGCCTTGGATTAGGCACTGGTCTATACTGGTTAAGCAGTTATCATCATCAATCCTTACATTCTAAATAATCTTTTATTTCCTCTTGAAGAATGTAGATGTCTATGATCTATATTGAAGAATAAATTCATTATTGTTGATTCCTTGAAGAAGTGAATCCTTAGGTACACCTCCCTGATCTTGAAGCTCGAAGAGAAGAAGGATGAGAAACCTTATTGCATTAGTTTTGCTATTGTCAAGTGCATCTTTTGGCTTGTGAAGTTTTGCATAAGACTAGTTGTTAGCATCTAAAAGATTTGTTATCAACAATTACAGTAGAAGGCATTATAAAATCCTGATCCATTACTAATCCACTGTAATATTTACTGAAAAGCAGTAAGCCATAAGAGGTATACGCGCCTGAGTCCGTGGAGCTCGAAGTGAAGGAGGATCTAATCCTTGTTAGTTAGAATTTTTCTTGGTTGAATCAAGAGTTGGGAATCATAGAGTCAAGCAATGATGCTTTATTTAGATTCTGCAAGAAAAATCTCTAATAGGGACTTCCCCTTAAGACTATTTTTTGAACTATGTGTAGCCTTTGATGAAGAAAATGTTGGACAAGGGGAAACCCAAGTTGAAGAAATGGACTTTGGATAAGGGTCATACCAAGGTCCAACAAGTATGTGCATATCTCTCACACACACATTATTTTATTGATTATTCCCTCTGGCTTTAGCCTATTTGTAATTTATTTCATCTAGGTCCCCTTAAGATTCTATTAAGAGATTTTTTAAATTTTGTTTGAAGCCCAACTTCAAGCAACAGATGAAAATGTTATTATAGCTGAAGGGTTGAAGAGAAAAATAAATCATAAAATCATAGATCATTTAATTGAAATGGATGTGGAAAAATTGAGATATTATGCTAAACAACCTACAAATACTACGAAGAGGGCATTGAATAACAATTCTAAGGAAATAATGGCACAATTTGAGAATATTTATACACTTGAAAAATACCAACTCTTATCAATTTCACTTCTTAAAGATGAGTTAAAAAGAGCCATTAAAAATGTTGGGTGTAGATGCAACTTTAAAAAAGAAGAAATCGTCTAACGTACAAAAATATATTAGTGAAAGTCTTAAAGAAGGTTTACATTCCATTGGGAAAACAACCAGATTTGTAGATAAGTCCATTTCAAGAAGAGTGAGATTGACATCTATTTTAAATAAAAAAATGTCCCCAAAAAGATAAATCTCTTCACTTTCATCTCATATCGGGTACAGTAGAAAGACAATATGACATTATTTGAAAAGGAGAATCAATTTGGATGATACTACATTGGAAGGTAATTGGGAACTAATGTGTAGAGCTCCTCGCTCTGATAGGATTGATGAAACAGTTAGGAACTTGATTAAGAACTTTTGGACTGATCATACTCATCCTTCACCAAATTTCAGATACGTTATCAAGCATAGGACCGTGCCTAAGGAATATTTGCGGCACACAAAACATTTGTTGGACACTACACAACATGAAATGTATCTCTCATTTTGTAATTTAAATCTTAACGTAAAGATTAGACAAACGATGTTTGAAAGATTAAAGCCATACTATGTGAAGATAAATAAATATTTTGAAACTTGTTGTTGTCGATAGCATATTGAATTTGATTTCTACTATGAAGGGTTTTGAAAGATGATAGAATAGAGTGATGATTCTCAAAATGATTTTCCTAAATGACAAAGCCAATTCATAGCATCAATCTTATGTGACAAATCAATTGAACAAACAATACGTGAAATAGATTGCATAAGAGGAACTTGTGAAACATGTTGGAATTTGGCTAAATTTCCTTTGAGAGATGAAGATACTGACATGAAGAGGATGGTAAAATGTAAGAGTTACAAGTACATAAAGTCTGAAATAAAAGTTGGGGAAGAATCAACAAGGTTGGAATATGTAGATGAGGATATACTTGTTGGAGCATTTATGGATAATTTTTATAAATTTTTTCAACCATATAAACGTCATTTTTTTTTCTAAGTGGAAAGTAGAACACTTACAAATACTAAGAGCAAATTTCTCACTTTGAACAATTTTATCGGTCATTGATTTGTAGAGAATTACTCTTTTGTTTCTCAAAAACATTTTCAGGTAGAATAGTATTATACAGACCAGGTCACTATTATGGTCCACGTGTGTTATAGACATGCACAATTAGATTTGGATGGTTTTGAAAGTATATATGAAGCACGGGTCATTAGAAAGAATATCACTTTTACATTAGTGAGGATAAAGAGCATGACACACATTTTATAGAGCATTTCTTACAAACATTTATTCGATATTTGGAAAACCAAGGAATAAAAATTGAAAAGCATTTTGTTTGGTCAGATGGATGTGCAACACAATTTAAATCAGCAAGGTCATTTTATGCACTATGTAGAGATAATTGATACCAAAAGATACCACATATTTTGAGTTTCTTTGAGAGTGGACATGGAAAGGGTGAGCACGATGGTGCAAGAGCTTGTATCAAATGTGCTTTAAAAAGTGTACATGGAAAGGGTGAGAACAATGGTGCAAGAACTTGTATCAAACGTGCTTTAAGAAACTATCAACTAGACGATCAGGGATATCATATAAATAATTATCATGATGCAGTTGATTGGTGTAAGATGCACTTTGTGGTTCCAAATGAGGTTAATACATCATCATGATTTGATCAAGTCATACCATTCAAAGTGTTCTGGAGATATTAGGTATATATGCAACATCTTTTAAAATTATTAAATCAAATTTGTATATATGTACTTTAAATATTGATTTGAACATGTACATACATGATTAACTTATTTTAAATTTTTACATGTCTTGTTCAAGCGCTGATAGAAGATCAATTCATGGATGCAAGAGGGTAGACAAAGAAAGATCCCTGCATTTAGTTATGAGTACAGATAGTAACGTGTGGTCATTGTACACTAGAGATTACTCATGCTTTTGTTATGACTGTACTACTGAAAACTATGGGGAATGCATCAACTAACAATGTGGATATGTTAGTGAATGGAAATTGGTGCTACTAGATGTTACTAATACAAATGATTAAGTTGAGGATGAAAGATACAATGACATTCCATTGATTTTTATCGATTATGACCATATTTTAGGTTTGATCAAAATTGGTACGTATATATTTAGGTTTCATAATCTCAATTTCCATAAATTTAGTGAGCATTTTCATTCTTATTTAGCATTCAATATATACATGTATATATTGTAAATTATGCTTGAAGTCTCTTTAATTTAAATTTACAGGTTGTTAAAAATATATTTTTAGGACATGTTTTTGCGGGTAATATCACAACCTGGAAATGTAGAATGTGTTACTTAATATTTATTACCTTGCACCAAGGAGAGGAATAAGCTACCAAAGAATGAAATAAGTGATGGAATTATGTTTATTGATTATTGATGGGGAGATCCAATAAATTGATCTTTTTAGGCTCTTCTCAAGGCTCTTTCTTAGCCTTCTTAGGGTTCTTTTCTCTACCCTAACAAGAGGATTCCCTCTGCAATTCCTCTTATTCCCTAGATCTCACCTATAAACTTCAAAACCACACTTCCACTCACTAGACTTCCTATGCATTCATAGTTCTCCTAAGTCAATCAAACCTCCAACTCCTTCTTAGGCATGGAAATAGGTGTTTGTGATTTCCCTCTACTCATTCCCATGACTCTTGGTAGTCTTCCATCCTATCTTCCATTGGTTTTGTCATCGATTTCTTGAATTCCTATATTTTAGGCCTTATAACCTTTTTTCTCCAATCAGGCCTCCTAATTTGACAAAACTTGAAATTGCTCTCAAATTTCCTTAACAAGCCAAAAAATAAGCTTTGGATTCATTCATAGGTCAGCCTAGGCTTTGAGATTTTATAGGTTTTAGCTTCCCCAAGCGTCTGTACACTTTACTTTCAAGAAACCCCTATTTTAAGGGCTTTTAGGGTCTCTGGACTAGTCTACTTTCTAATGGCTCAAAATGTGTTCAAAAGAACTCATCCACTCTTATCCTCTCTACCAAAGGACCTTGTCACATGCCTCTACACATCCCAACTTGATATTGGCACAAAAAAATCCATCTATCCATTCTTTATCCCTCTGCAATACTATAAGATCCTAGCGGGTTAACCATGGATTCGCCTAGGGCATGTTGGTAAAATTTTCTCCCATGCTAAAAAAGAACCAAAAACACATATTTAAAAAGTATATAGAGCGACCTTATTTATTACTAGTGTACATAAATATTCAACCAATGGAATTCAAGAAGGAGCCATATTTACACAACTAGCTCTGTACAGGACAACGAACCTGTCAAACTAAAAGAATTTAAAAATTACTAAATAAATGTACAAAATTTAAAACCCAAGACCACAAAAAGTATCTAAATATAAAGCACTAAAATTTTAATGCATAATAGTTCACGATTCAATCCATTTTAGTGTGGATGAAGGCTCAAAATTTTCACTGTGTTACAAATAACCAGTCAGTTGCTTCTTCCTTCAAATCAATATGTACAATTTGATAACCAACCCTTTAATTATGGTTTACTTAGCCTTATATATCCCCCACACACATGATCAAACCCTAGGTTTGGGCTTTAGTACCATGTCTATCCATTTTCAACTTTTTAGGAAAGTTGTCATGAGCAACTTTTGCAATTTTTGCATTCTTGATTTCTCATTACTCCTAACTTGCATAGTTTGATTAAAAACAAACACATTTGGTCCAAAATCATGTATAGGCCTCATCTAACATCTTACAACTCATTTTTGGAGTCTGGTCCACATTTTTACCAACTTTGACTCTCTTAGCACTTAATGTAAAAATAGACTAATTAGGACCTTTTGGACTAAATGAAAGACTAAGAACTAAATCACTCCTATTTACATGAATCTCACACACCTTGGGAATTTATCATTGTCCTTATTCACTGGTGGTTTTCTAGAACCACCTACAAGCCAAAATTTGAATAACATCTTTACTAGGACCCTAAGGTGCTCCTGCACCAATTATTAACCTAACAATAAGGTTTATCAGTATAGCCACCTTGTAATTGCCACTAACCTATCTCTTCATCCAGTCGCAGGACGTGGAATTTGTAAGTGGAGACTTGATACTGATGATCATGAGAGAATATTATGTTTTATCCAACAATGAGCCAAACCACTTGATGTGGCATAGAAACAATGTATATACATGTTTGCAACTTGTGTGAATTTTGGTTGAGCAATTTGACATAGAGATAAATTTGTCTTAAGTAAACTATTGCATTTTATGATCTGGACTAAATCTGTCTGGGACAGGTCTTTAGGGGATAATTTAATACTTATCTCAATTTGAATTTGTGCATGATATTGCAATGCTTTGTTTGTATAGTTGAGGATGATTTAATATTTATCTCAATTTGAATGTATGCGTGATATTAATACTTATTTCAATTTGAATGTACATTGCACATCTTAAGGGAATGATTAATACTTATCTAAATTTGAATGTATGCATGATATTGCAATGCTTTGTTTGTATATTTGATTAATTAAAACACATCTTAAGAATTCGATTTAACACTTATCTCAATTTGAATGTATGCATGATATTAATACTTATTTCAATTTGAATGTACATTGCACATCTTAAGGGGATGATTTAATACCTATCTCAATTTGCATGTATGCATGATATTGCAATGCCTTGTTTGTATAGTTGATTAATTAAGACACGTATTAAGGGGATGATTTAATACTTATCTCAATTTGAATGTATGTCTTAAGGGGATGGTTTATTACTTATCTCTATGATTGTATATGCATGATATTGCAATACTTTGTTTGTATAGTTGATTAATCAGGACACGTCTTAAGGGGACCTAGATGAAATAACTAGAATAAAATACATATAACTTCTACATCATAAAATGTATATTATAAATTACATGTCAAACATATAAATTCAAACATATAACTTAGATCATCAAATGTATATAAATTACATGATGTCAAGCATATATAAATTAGATCATCAAACATTGATCAATTATAGCATGTCAAATATCAATCATAGATCAAGTATAGTTCTTAGATCGTCAAACATATAACTTAGATCTATTGGAATTATTGGAATGATGTACTGAGAGGGGAGGGGTGAATCAGTACCTCTAAAACTTTTTATGTGGTTGGCTCATTAACCTTTGAGTCATCAGATTTGTATTATTCCTATCTATCTGTTCATCTTTCTATATGTATGTGAAATCATAATATAAGTTCTTTACATATGTAAACATTCATGAAAACAAATAACACATAACACATGATAATATATTGCAGAAAACTCCTGTTAGGAAGTAAAAACTGCGGTGGGGATGTCTACCCACAAAACTTCACTATCTGCAGATAAGAAGGGAGCCGGTAAAGGCTTACAATTGATCACTTCTAATGATCTACCCTGTTAAGAGTATTAGAGTGGAGATCTGTTAGGATCTACTTCATTTGAAGCTTTAGCAACACCGTTAGGTGTGCACTCTGTTAAGAGATTTATCAAAGAATGGTTAAGTCCACCTTCTACAAAAGGATTTTAGTTGTGATGCACTTGTTAGAATGCAACTACAATATAAATGTTGATCTGATAGTGAATGTAATCTCTAATTGCTGATAACAGATCCTGTATATAGCTTACAATGTAAATGTAATCACCTTGAGTGATTGAGTGATACCTTATCTTTGTTCGTCGGTAGCCTTTTTGTGTTCTTGATAACTGCTTTGATCTATTTCTGTACTTTGCATGAATTCTCTTCTGCTGCTTAGATGCTCTCCATGGCTACTATCATTTGTCAAATGATTACAAGTCACATTACAAATGATTGAACATCTATTTATACTAGTTTCTAGCTCTATTCTTGATTCACACTTTTACAAATTAATTCTAGATCCAAGGTTTACAACTTGACCTTGATCTTTAGTTAGATATGTTTTAGATCTGTGAGGATGCTTTAAAACATTCAAAATTTTCTTGCTTGACCCTCAAGTAAAGATTAAAAACAAATAAAAACTCTATAAATAGAATTACATTGTTTTATCTGAAGTGTAAAGTCAGATCCACTTTTTGTGGGTTCTGTAACTAACTGTCGGTACTGATGGTCGGGTTGTTCTGTCAGTTCTGTCATTTTTGTACTCCATCGATGTCCCTTAATTGAATTGTTTTTCGGGTATTCTTTTTTGGCTCCATCGACATTATTCTCAATACTGTATTGTCGGTAACGCTTTTCGTCAGTTTGACTCTTGTCAATGTTCATCAGGAAAGTCTATACTTATCATTTTTACAATAGGCATTTTCATCTCATCAGGTATCCTTGCTATTCGTCGGTTATGCTTATACCGATGACCTTTATCATGTTTTTCCCTTTAAGTATACTAATGGCAAAAATTAATGTCATCAATCTCCCCCTTTGACATTAGTATCAAAAATTGATATGTGCAACATACTTGATGTATTAATATGTACACCTGTGTATACTCTTCCTTAGTCATGAAATGACTCCCCCAATGCATATGTCGGTAAGTGTAAGTTTATGTACATATCTATTCTTGCTGTGCATACATTATACATATCCTCATATAGTATTTTGTACATATGTATACATTCCTCCTTTTTCTACTAAAGTATATTTGTACATATGTATTTATACATTCCTCCTTTTTTGATAATGAGGGCAAAGGTACTTACAAC
Source organism: Thuja plicata (assembly GCA_018584345.1). Classification (NCBI taxonomy): domain Eukaryota; kingdom Viridiplantae; phylum Streptophyta; class Pinopsida; order Cupressales; family Cupressaceae; genus Thuja; species Thuja plicata. Next base: position 2,790,444 of record MU223315.1, on the reverse strand, counting down.
TTGTCAAAAATGTGAGAGTGTGAGGCTTTGATTTCCTCCATCATCTTCTCCCATTTCTCCTTTAAATTCTCAAGAGCCATATGCTCAAGTGATATCCTCACATGCATGTCAAATATACTGTCTACCACAGACATTTCTGGGGTTGTGATTAGATTTTGTGCATTTGTTATATGTTGTTACAGAGTAGTGAGGTTTGGAAAGATATGAGCTTGTAGCTCTGTAACCCCATTTCTGAATTGTGTATCTGCATCCCATATTTCTTGTTGCAATTTGTTTACCTCTGTGATCTTTTCATGATGCAGCTTTATTGTATTTGCATCATAGGTTAAACTTAGTGCACTAGCTGTTAGATCTGAATCTAGTTGTGATAGCTTATCACTATTTCTTTTGCAAAATTTTCTAATGTGCACAATTTTTGAACTAAGGTAACAACTTCAGCAATCATAGGTTCTAATTCACTTTCTAGTTCAAATAGATTTACCTTGTTCTCTGCTACTTCTTGGCTGATCTTATCAACTAGTTTGTGTTGATACTTCATCTCTACTTGTTCTTCCATCGCCTTCTCTGCATCAACATTTTGACTTGTGATGGCATCGGTAAGAACTACTATTTTTTCCATGAATGATATACTATATTTAATTTTGATATCTGGAACAAGTTGATGTAGAATGTCCCTTGCTTTATCAAGTGCTTGGGCTTTCTTGTGTGCCTTTTTCATTTTCTCTTGAATTTCTTTTCTCTGACACATTACTCCAAACTTTTGAAGTGCTTCAGTATCTAAAGTGGATACATCCCACTTGGGTATCTCAATTACCTCATCAAGTGTGACCGCCAAGATATCTTTCTTCATTGCTTTCTTCTTCTTCTTTGGTTGTTTGGCAGATTGGTGCACTACCATTTGTAGACCTTGAGATTGGATGGATTGTGTGGGTGAGGGTCGAGAAGATGAGGCATCTTGTTGTTTCTGTTCTGAGTCCACCGGTTGGTTTTGTGAAGATGTCTCCTCAGTGGCCTTGGGTGTATCAACAAATTTATCTTCCTTTTCTTTCATGCTTTCATCCTGCTTGACTTCTTCACTCTTTTCTTTCTCTTCATCTTTTCTCAATGTTTCATCTATTTTATTATCTGCTTCTTTGTTCTTTTCAGTAGACACCTCTTTTTGAGTGTCGATTGCATCTTTCATCTCTGTATCTGTCTCTTTTGGAGGATCTAATGCATTTTTATTTTGTTCATTACTCGTGTCCTTGGGTATATCATCATCTTTCTTAGATGATTTCTCCTGACTTGATTCAATATCAATTGCTTGTATCAAAACGTTCATGTTGGTTGGTGTATTGACCTCTATAGTGTCAATAGTTGTATCTTGTCCATCGGTAATGCCATGTACAACATTGATATCTTCATCTTTTTGCACTTCTTCTGTAGGGTATTTTCTTGTAGTGTCATTGATAATGTTATCCAACGACGATTCATCATTGATATCATCAATTATGTTACCTTTCATTGTCAAATATTCTTTGTTAACCTCTTCTTCATTATTCAAGTCAATATGAATTGGACTTGGTAGATTTTGGCTTTCCTCATTCCATGTTTTGTCAAGAGTAGTGTCAGGCCATACTTCATCTATAACGTCAGTATGCTTGGGGCCTACTGGATCACTCTCTTCTTTGTCCAATTCCACAGATGAGTCATCTTGTATATCCTTGATGATGATGTTTTCCTTCTCCGGGCTAAGCTTCATTAATGGACTTTTTGAGTATCTTGCACCATTTCTTAATGTTGTCTTGATCAAGATCAATTAGCTTCCCTTTGAGAAATTCATATGCTTTCATTTTTGGTGAGAATTGCTTTTCATATCTCTTCATCATCTCACTTATTTCTTCCTTCTTTGAATCTGAAGGCATAAGAGTAATAAGTACTCTTTCTCTTATTTCTTTTTCTTGATACAGAGCAAATGTCCATCTAGCAGACAATCTGGCTAATAGTTCCTTAGGAATGTCATATTCTGAGAATTGTAGTGGAACATAATGATGTTTGCATATTTTGACTACAATAGCATCTTCTATCTTATTTTGATCCTCTGGATCAAACTTTAACCATTTCCTAATGTTAGGATCAGAAATAGATGGTGATTCTGAGATATTCTTATAGATTTCATCAATTGTGTTTGGGATCAAGGGTTCTTTCCCCTTTTGCACATCTATGTCAGCTTCATCCATAGCTGAGTCTTCTAGATCCTCTTTTGTCTTGACCCATTTCCTCCTTTTGGTATGTATTTCCTTAGGTGAGACCGGTTTTCTCTTGTAGGTTCTTAGTTTACCTTTCTTAAGTGGTGAAGGAGTTGATTCTTTTGCAGTTTTGCTTCTTGTTCTGGAAGCAGCTATTGTTCTTTCTTTCTTAGGTGGAGGAGGAGGTGGAGAATCTGACTGTGTACCCTCTGCATCATTCTTTTCTGTCTCTTCATCGATAGGTGACTGTCCTTCGATTTGTTCCTCCTTTCCTTTTGTTTCCTCTTCACCTTCTTCAATGACTGCAAATTGCTTGGTTAGCTTTTTAACCATTTTTTTCTTCTTGTTCATGATTTTCTTAATAGTAAGATCTATCTTGATCTTTGGTTTGGCTTCTTCATAGGTGCCAAATATTGGTTTCTTGTTGTCAGCTGGTTCATTCAATAGTGCCTTGATGCACTCAGTAGCCTGTCCTTTTTTGATCTCATATTCCAAATGTGATAGCCAGGATTTCCTATGTATTAGTAGTTTGATATGGGTAAAATCAGTATCTTCCATAAAACATATATCTTCTTTGTATTCTTCTATCAAATTTTCAGGTATCCTAGTTCTTGCTTGCATATTTTCTTTAAATTCTTTGAAGTACTCATTCATTAGGTCATCAAAATATGTTCCTAATGAATCTATATGCTCACATATTTGTATGGTGACCAGATTGCTTGTATCCCATACTACTTTGCCTATAGAAGGAAAGTATTCTTCAAAGTAAAAGAATATGCACATAATGAGGGAACCAAAATTACAAGTGTTTGTCTTTGAAGATCTTATAGTGTTCATGTTCTCCTCAAGTTGATTCAAAAAATTATCTGCAAGATCCATCTTCTTTCCTTGTTTGATGATATTGTAAGTTGTGCTCATAGCAGTGCTTTCTATGCTATTCATCCTACTGGCGTGGAAGATCTTGTATCCTACCACACATGCACCAAACTTGAGTTCTTTGTTGGTGATAGTGTTGACCTTAAGAGCTCTTTTGTCCAATTTTACACCAGTTAGCTTTTCCACTCCCTTCAGGGATGGGTGCTTGTGAGCTTGTGGCTTATCGGTTCTAGGATATCTAGTAATTGCATGAATAACATCCTTTGTTATTCATTTTTTCTTATTGAGCCATAAAGTCTGGTTATGCATTCTGCTAAGAACTATTTTTATCCATTCTATCTTAAAAACTTTGGGAAAATGTAATGCATTCGTGAGACCTTTCACTTCCAGATGCTTGTGCTCTTCATTCAGGTTTCCATCTTCATCATAGAGTGCCCTGTAGGCATTATCTAAGTCTAGATCTCCTAATTCTGAGATCTTTCAATGTATATAGGACCTTACGTCCTCTATTAGCAAAACCCTAGGTGGGATTCTGGAGAATGCTCCAGAATCATCAGGTTGTGATGCAATTTTTGGGTGCAGCTTGTATTTAGGTTCAACACAAGTGCCTCTGCTGATAAGCTTGATCATTTTCTTCTTATCTTCTTTCAACTTTTCAACTCTAGAAGTAGATGCCATCATTTTTAGAAATTTAGGGCTTTTCATAATTTTAAATAGTGTAGTCGGTGAATGCAGGTACTTACTGAATCTCTTTGATCACTCGTGAATCCTTTGAGTTGAGTTAGAATCTTGCTGAGGTCGCACTTCAATTTTCTCTTCAATCACTCTGCGTAGCTCTACTTGGTTGCTTAAAAATTGCGGGTGTGAAATGAGTTCTTCCATCATGCTTTTATAACTTTTGAGCCCTAAGTTGTCATTAATGCCCAACAACTCATCGGTATACAAAGACTGAGTTCGTCGGTTGAGACATAAACAACATCTTCGGTGTAGGCGTAAAGTGTCGATACTGGTAGCTTTGGTGACTTCACCAATGATTGTCGGTAAAATGGCGACGACAACTTTTGTCGGCTCAAGAATTACCGATGTCCGTTGGTTTACTCTTAGCGACTTTGCTTTTGTGTGATAACCGATACATTTCGGTAAGTAGTGTTTAAATTTTCTGTGTGTGCTCACCGAAGCTAATTTGTACCCATTACTGATGGTTGTTTTTCAATAATATTACAAGTAACAATATAGTGCATCTTCAATAATGCTAATTTTGTCTATATGATCAATATGTAAATGGAACCGATGCATAATATAACTTGTCATAATGTAGTTCCATACTTACTTGTGCAATTTAGTTGGAGATAGTGATGCCACCAGATCCATTGGATGGGGCGTCATCATTTGCATTGCTTGTTCCAACACCTTCAGTGTTTGTGGTATTTACCCACATCTTATTTCTCATCTTCTTGATGTCATCAATGGTGTTTCCATTGGGATAAGTGCTTGTTTCTGTCAGTCAATCTTTGCAATATTTTATCACATGTCCAACCTTATGACAATGTAAACATGCCATACCTGGATTGAACCATCCTCTTGTTTTTCTAGTCCATTTTCTCATACAGTTGTCAAATATATGGCCATACCTTCCACATGTTATGCAATTTACCCATGTGTTATAGTCCCAAACATACGAGTTACCTACTCTTGTTGGTTTGTAGGCATTATCAGGTTCTTTTGGTGTCCATGTTTTCTTATTCTTTTTTTAGCATTCCTGATATGTATGTCCATTCATTTTTCAGGTAGGATAGTACTTGTCCATGTAGGTTTCCTTATTTGGTTTTTTCATCTTGGATCTTCATTCATATGCCTTGTGTCCTTGCTTGTGACATTTATAACAATTACCAATGAAAGTAGATTGTGATTGAGGAATACCTTTCATTTTGTTTCTGCAAATGTTTGAGGTGTGGCCTAGTTTTCCATAGT
>MU223315.1:2752834-2766160 GCA_018584345.1 Thuja plicata | reverse complement strand
GCAACAACTTTTCCTTTACTGGAACTCTCTGCTTCTCCAGCTACTTTATCAGCAATATCCTCTAGTTGTTTTCTCATTAACTCTAGAGTTTCCTCAAGGAGTCTATTCCTCTCCTTCTGCTCATTCAACTCTTTAGCCAATTCTACATTTTTCACCATGGCTGATTCTCCTACTGATTCCTCAGTACTTTGAAACATCTACAAATTTCAAACCCAAATCTTTAACTGGGCTCTGATACCAATCTGATGGGGAGGTCACCTTTCTCCTCTATACTCCTACTCTCTCTTAGGAATCTCACTTTGGACCCGATTCATTTCAGGATCCTCTAGACTCGCATTTGAGTCTCTTAGGGTTACTCACAGACCCTAACTAGAAGGATTTCTATACTCCCTCTCTCTTAGGTTTCCTACCCACCAAAATATTTCACTCTCTACCTTATCTTTCTCTTCATGACTGAATACAGTCAGTCATGCACCTTTATCCTTCTATCTCTCTCTCTTACAAGTTCTCTAGCCGGACCATTTAGCTCGCCTAGGACTTGTCTACAATTCTGACTAGCCACTTCTCAGACACAAACGCACAAACAGAATAAAAATACATGAGGGATGGTTTTTGACGGTCACACTCCATAGGACGGATTATAAGAGTCAAAAAGCATCCATGGCACTTAACTGAATTCAAAATCCTACTCTACAGAAGTCTGTACACGACACAAATCTACACAGAACACACTGAAAACTCTTCTTTATTGAAATTCAAAAAATTACAATTCACACACATTGAAAACTTATTCTGCTAGCCTTCACAATTCTAGTTCTTCAACAACCCCTCTACAAGTTTCCTTTCTTGAGTATATATATTCGGCCTCTTCTTGATTTGTAACTATTTTTAGGTTACCTGTCTGCCTGAGGATTCTAACTACGTCGGCTCTTCATCTTCCTCCTGCAACTGTCATCATTCTCATTCCCTGCATGGTTTTCGACGTGGACATCCGTTTCCTCCATGTCACTGACTTTTATCTTCCCTCTGCGATGTTGAGAAGTCAACCGATCTTTTTATTCTAACCGCGGCATCGTTGTTCTTTCTCGGCTCGATCAAATGCTTACCTTACTCTGAATGTTTAATCGCATAGTCGCGAGTCTTGAAAATCATGCATGGCGACCTTGCGATACACTATTGTCGCGCTCTCGCAACACTTATAGCCGAGCTGCCGATTACCCTGCGACCTTGCGATGCATTGTTGTCGCGCGCTCGCAACACTTATGACCGAGCTGCCGATTACCCTGCAAAATTGTGATGCATTGTTGTTGTGCGCTCGCAACACTTATAGACTATCTACCGTTTAACCTGCGACCTTGCGATCCATTATTGTCGCGCGCTCGCACCCATTTTCCCTTAACCGCCGGTTACCTGCGACTTTGCGATACACTGTCATCACCTTGTCGCAGCCGTTTTCCATTAACTGCCAATTTCCTACTGACTGTGTGATACACTATTGTCGCACCATCGCACCAGTTTCAAACTAACCGCCGATGACCTTGCGACTGTGTGATACACTAATGTAACCGGTTCCCGCTAGACAGTCACCGTAACTTCGTAGGTCTTTTTGATTTACATTCCCGCTTTCGCGCTAGGAGTTAAGAAGCTGTTAGGGTTTTGGAAAACCGTGATCTGCTCCATGATCACTCTGATCTTTACTAGGGCTTGGAGCGAAAAACCCTAGGGTTCTCTGCTCTTTCTTATTATCTTATAGAAATCAAGTACAAGGGATCTGTAACATGCAGTCTTACATTCTAGGGCTACATGCTTGTTTTAGAACCTTTTATAGGTTATCTTTTTATACTATTGTATAGGTCTAAAAAGTTAGCACACATTAATTTGGAAGCTCTAAGACCTATTTGGGCCCCATTTTAGTGATCTCCTAGATTATGTGCATGACTTTATGCTTGATTTTCCCACTTTTCTCTCTGTTTTGTCCCGAGCCCCTTAATATTCCTTGGGCCCCGCAAATTCTACCTCAAAATTTACCCTCCTAGGTATAGGTTGAACCTGGATCAACCTATACCAGGTATAGGTTGAACTTGGCTTGACCTATACTAGGTAAAGGTCGAACCACTTTTGACCTATACCTTTGGGGTTTTAAATTGGTAGTTTTTGGGCCCGTTGCACAATATTTTCATTTTCCCGCCCAATGAGGTCAGCATCTGCAAAATTGAACCTCGAAATCACTATTAAAGGAAGCTTCTTCCCTTAATTTTTCCATCTACTATCCACTTACATATGCTATCTATGATCCATTTCATGCCCACTATTGCAAGCATTCAAGCTCAAGGTGATTTTAAGAAAGAAAGAATTTGGTTCCAAGATTTGAAGACTATTGTGCAAATCTCTCTCATGATGGAGTAGTGGAAGAATTGATAATTGAACAAGAGGATCCATATCTGTTTCTTCATTATTTTATTCTCCATTTAATAATATCAACTATACATACATTCATTATCCATGAATTGGAAAGTGTAGATCTATTGCGTTGGTGAAGACATCCTACCTTTTACATTTCAACATTTAATCGAGCACGCATACACCTTTGTAGGTATAGTGGATATGTATCCATCCATAAGGGTTTGGAAAGCAAGGTGAATACTTGCATTTATCTTATTTTCACATGATTTTTACTTATTTAATTTTCAATGTTAATTCCTAAATGAGGGCTTGACCAAGGCAAGCCTCTTTCCCCCAACAATTTCCCCTTCTCTCTTGTGTGCAGGCACAGGCTCAGAATGGAGATTTAGTTACAGATTTGGGAGCCTATTTGAGAGAAATTTTTAGATCTATTTTCTATTCTGTATTCTGACAGTATCAGGTATAGGTTGAACCTTCAATATATATCCTAACATTCCGAGTGCATATTCCAATTACAAAGGCAAAAAGAAAACCTGAAGAGATACTCAGATCCACTTTTTGTTTATGATTTTGAGTAGATTGGGTATAGGTAGAACCTTTGACCTATACCTGGGTACATGTCAAACCACTTTCATCCTGTTCCTGAGAAAAAATAGAAAGTTACAGGTTATAGAGTTGCAAGTTACAGACTGCTGGATTCAGGTATCAAGACATTCTGGGACATTGTCAGACATAATATCAGCATTTGAGAACCTTCTTCCTCTTCCATTTCAGGTATATACATTCTTGTTTCTACATCTTGCATCTAATTGTCTACATTAGATCAGATCTGGTGTTGTACCTTGCTTTTATATCTTCTCTTAATCATAAACATAAGATCTTTCATTCTTTTCTTCCAATACAATCACAAAAAAGGGAAACACCCTAAATTATCCCCTTAGCTAGATATTATATTTGTGCACTTTAATCCTTTATGTTTTACAAATTAGATTTGGCTTGAGGATAGGATTTAGGATCTGCAAAATGTACATGTGTGACTTGGTGGTCTACCATTGATCACCATTTCATCATATACAAATATCTATAACAAGATCACGTTGATAGTTTTAACTACCGAAGCTATATTATTTCTCCTTCTGACCTAAGGGATAAATTACATCAATTTATAAAGTCTTCACAAGCATCAGGTCAACCTAAGAAAGATTATATTCTCCAAGAATGGGAAAATGTATTAAATTAAAGGTCAGGACCTAAATTAGAAGAATCTCTCACAAATAGATAAAACATGAAGAGAAAACCCACAAGTGGTTGGACATGCACTTAGAATCCTTGAGATATTCGATATGAAGCTTCGTCGATCGGGAAACACCTTCACAAGATTGGAAAACACAGACTAGTTGTGAAATGTGAAGAACAAAGATGTCTCACCAATAATTCAAGATATCTCAAATGTGAAGCAACCAATCGAGGTGTGAACCTTGGTGAAGGTAAAACATGATGCCTGAAACACTCCATGAGGTGCGCAACATTAACTAATCCAAACCGAAAGAATGCTGAAAGAAAATCAGCAATAGATAAAATGGAAAATTAAAAAAAAACCAAGGAAAAATACAAGAGAGACACTAGGAGGGTTATTACAACCTCCTTAATAAGTCATCATTTGAGAAAGGCTTGTTTAATGAGACAAACTTGTGTTGACTTGAACCTAAATCATAAAACTTTGGATAGAGCACTTGCAAGAAGAGAAAGACTTGATGATCTGGAACACTTCCTGGCAGGCAGGGGAACAGGCAAAGGCTAGGACAAGGACATGAACTTTAGAAACTACCTAGGGACTCTCTCTCTCTCTCTCTCTCTCTCTCCCCTAGGTATTATTGTTATAATATAAATATTAATAAATAATTAATACTAATATTATACAATTATACAATAGAGAAATAAAGAATAATATAATACTAATGTTTAAATAATTATATAATACTAATGCTATTACCATCTAACTAATATTAATATTAAAGCAAATGAAATTTATAATATATAAACTAAAAATATAAAATCATAAAATTGAAAAGAGGTTTGAAATCAAAATGTTGTATTTGGGTGGGAGTTATCGAATATACGATTAGGCTTGGTATTTGCTTTGGGTTTTGGCTTTCCAATGCCAAACATGGATGGTCAACCCAAATGACATGTTTACCATATTTCCTTTGATCTCTAGACTTAGACAATGTAGCTGCTGACCTTTTTTTCACCTGAAATTGATGAAACAAAAAGGGCTTCTTAAAGACGTTATCAAATTTCCATCAATATAATTGCTGTCAGAATTTGAGTTCAGTAAGTACTTATTACTTATTTTCTAATTGATTTATCTCTAAAGTCCTGATTGACAGATTGATTAAAAAACAAATATAACTTTCAAACGGTTTAACCTTTTTGAAATCCAAAACTTGCGTCACATTTTATGCTTTGCCTACTATAAGAAAAAAAAAGTTTGCTATTTTTTAAAGTTTAGAATTAGTTAAGGTGGTCAGACATGAGAGATTTTTTCTTTTGAATAAGTTGTAGCAGAAAATTCATAATTAATTAATTATTTGGTAATTAATTACACAAAAATATGTGTCACATTTGGGCATGAGTCTACTACTTATATTTAGAATCTTGTGAAAATATATCATCATTTGATTGTGATTAAGGTGGTCAGACATACACATACTTTTTATCTTTTTCTTGAAATTTTTGTACTACTGCATTGAAATCTAAAATATTGAACAATTAGATTTTTTTTTTTTTTTCAGACAAGGGCTATTAGTTTAGAAACTACATTAAATTTCCTACAGATTATGTTCTTACAACTTTTTCACATAAGGTTGATAAGATGTTCAACTTTTCACGTCAAGTTGACTAACCCTGATTTTATGATTTTTCATTGCCACTTAAGGCCATAGCCTGGTATACCATGATCCTACACATACCCAAGATGAAGAGGAAAATGGAGAAAAGAGTTTGAAGGGGATTATTTTGAAGTAGTTCTTGAACAATGATCCTTTTGACAATTATCACGCCACCGGTCTTAGAACTTATGTGATATACGATGAAGGTCAAGTTATCACTTGTGTTGTTAAGGACCAGGGAATACAAAAGGGTAGTGATAGTAAAAAAAAATTGTATACCATGCACTTTGATAGGAAAAGATGTAAAAGTAGCTCAAGGGCTGGTATTTTCTTTACATCCTTGATCATAAAGAGAACCCTAAGAGTTTTTTTGTTTCCATTTCTCCTACACCAATAATACTCTAGTAGAAAAACAACAATATATGACCAAGTAAACTACCAAAAATTGTAGATAAATGACCAAATTTGGTCATGTGATCAGTGGTAGTTTATTGCTAGTCATTTATCTTGCGACAAAATTTATGACTAAACTATTTTAGTCATTTATTTGGTCATATATTTAGTCATTTATTTGGTCATTTGGTAGTTTATTTGGTCATTTGATAGTTTATTTGGTCATTTCACTACTACATATTGTTGACTAATTCATGTTAGGGAATGATGAAATTGAACCACCAACCTCCTGCTTGTAAATCTGGTGCTCTTCCATTGAGCTATAACCCTTTAAAGAGTAAATATACCCTCCAGAATTTCAAGTCTGTAAACACCCTTTGGTCTAGCAATGCAAGTGGAGAAAATATGAACATAAGAAAATTAAGGCCCTAATAATAACATCAATAAAAGATTTCATAATATTATTATCCCCCCTTTAAATACAATCTTAAGTGAAAGAGTCTTAGACAATTTTGAATGAATATGTTAAAAGGTTGGAGAATACCTCTACTAAGATTGGTGACCTCCTAGGATGTCATACTATTCACCTCTATGAACATCACCTAGGCTAGTATACTATGTGAAAGTTTAAAGATGCTGGATTAGGATATTTTTTATCTTTGTTTTGGGGTTTGTGAGTAGAATAATAGAAGATCAGAGAGTTTGTAACCATTGGTCTTGGTCCCATATTCAAATATGGTATTGAAAGGGAATCCATTGTTGCAGTCTGTTTGAGAAGGAGTATAAACCCGTAATTTTGGTGTTTGTAGAACTTGTCAAAACTACTTATTTTTGGAATTTGAATAGTAGTATAAGAGGTCCTTAAGAATCTCATTGATCAACCTTGATCTAAGATTCAATTTGTGTTTGGGAGGAAAAGACCACTTTAGGAGGTTTAGTAAGAGTAAGGGTAAATTCTAAGTTTTCTTGTCTGAAGGATTGGTAGAGTCCAATTGTCAGTGAAAGTGGATCATCAGAAGTCTATGTGAAGTCTGTAATCCTTAATGAAATCAGGGATTGGTGTAAGTCAGTCAACCATTTTTGGAGATTGATAAGTGTCCTTAGGAACACCATAAGTTTGGAGTTTTGGATTCTAAAGTCTGTGAGTAATCAGACATGCAAGAGTTATTAGATTTGGAGGGAATTCAAAGAGTGGAAGAACTTTGGGAGATTCAAACATCCTAGGAAAAGGATAGCAGTAAGTAGAAGACAATCAATAGAGATATCAATTCTTGAGGCCCATCCTCGATCTCTCATCCCTTTCCATCCCCATCCCTATACTATTTCTTTATTCAAATATAATTCCTGTGATCCAAAAGTGCTTCTAGGCATCCGTTTAGCATTCCTATATTTTCCTATATGCAACAAGAATAAGACTATTGAATTTGCACAAATAACCACTAATGAAACATAGAAAAATAAATTTGAACGTTGTGGAGTTGGTAAAAAAGAAAATTCCTTGCGATTTGGACTGGACTGGCAGACAAACAATTACTGTCAAATACAATTTTCAAGTTTGGACTGAAAACAATTGCCCCAGTCTTCTAATTATTGATTATAAGCTATATAGAAAAGAGAAACATGTAAATGTGTGCACTATAACGATATATATTAAAAACAATCGATAAAATTGTTTTTTCTTTCCCTTAACTTCTATAAAAGAAGGAAACTGTGCTATTCAACTTTGAGTTTAAATTGATAAAGTTGATAAAAAAAATTAGATTTGCCTCACCTCTTCCCATTCTATAAATCTAGTTCCATCCATATCATACAGCTTGAACGCAACTGCAAAGTAATGAAATGTGGTATCAAGGAATAGGAAATCCCTAGTTATGAGCAGGAGCATGCATATGTAGTGGATTAAATATAGTACCCATTTTATAGTTCTCTGGACTATAATTGCCAATGATCGGAAAGATATATAATATTTTTGTGATCTACTTACACTTTATCTTATCATCTTAAGTTTCATTAGGATGGAAAACACTAAGTGATCGAACAAAATCACTAAAGTTAATAAGACCCTTCTGCTTCACATCAAATAATTTGAAAACATGTCCATGCAGCAAGAGAAAAGATCAATTTTCCATCATATCTTCCTATAAAGTTTTCATTTATTCTATGGGACTATTCAAATAGAAATCAACTTATTTTAAAATGTAATTTGTCTTCTTTGAATATACAATTATATAAGGTGCTAGTCAAAAATAAAAAAGGTCAATAGTAAGTCAATTTTAGTACCTGATCAGTAAAGAGGTTTTCTTTCTGGCCATTCTTGAACAATGCAAGTTGAAACTCCTCCTATTAAAGGTTTAGAAAGACTCAAGAACACAAAAATGTTAGAACATATCAAAGCTACATAGTTTAATTCCTAAACATTCAAGATAATCATACCAAATGTTAGGAAAATGTTTTAAAATTTGTAGTCTTCTTCAAAAAATAGTATTTATAGAAGCTCATTGATATACTATATATAGTCCATAATTCATGTAATACATATACAAAATCTACCCAATGATCAAGCATATGGAATTATAAAATAAAGGTTTCAACTAGTTAGAGTTCATAAAATGCTACCTGATGCAAATAAATACTCCTATATAAGTTAAGTGTTCCAAAGAGTTGGGCATAATTACAAAATTGAAAACTCTTCTAAAGCAGAACATCTAGGCAAAATAAAATAATTTTTGAGGTCAGGGATGTGGTAATGATAAGGAAAACAAGTCCAGGGGAGAATATTTTAGGGACAACAAGAGTATAGTAGTGTGTGTGTGTGTGTGTGTAGGCAGATCTCTGTGTGTGTAGGAGCAGTAGTTTAAAGAGTAGCAAATCTGGAATAAAACCATAGAGATTTGGGAATAGAGGCAGGGTTTCAAGTTTAATCTGAAATCTTCTATGCATGTTTGTCTTTCTTTATCATTCATTGGATGATTGCAAGGTATAGCATTCAACTACCAAGGTTCCTAGTTGTTGTTTTTTAAGATAAGGTGAAGTATATAGATCAGTGAAAGGGAGATGTAAATTTTGCAAGAATAATGAAAACAGATTGGAGATGTAAATTTTGGAAGAATAATGAAAACAATTCCACTAAGCTATTTTTGAAACTGGCATTGGAGAATCTATATGTTTGCAGGTTGTCTTGCTTATGTACAATGAACAAGGCATTGCAGACAGTTTGTCACCATGATATTGTGGTATCATGGTGTGATTTATCTGATATCATGCTTGTAGTTTTACTCTTCCATTGTTAAATGAACTCTAAAGAACATTGGTCATACTTTCTATTGTTTGAGTCTTTCGACTATAGTTTGCAAAACTACTAAAAATTTGTAGGAAAATTAAAACAATAAATATAACAAAACCCCCAAGAGGATTTCCATTCAACAAGTATTCACACAAAATGAAGACAACAAAGTGTTAGGGATTGACAAATATGGAACAATATAAGAATAAACAGTTATATCTAGAAAACAAAAGAAGAATAAAATTTAACACAGATAACACACAGATTTAACGTGGTTCACCCAAAACTTGGGCTACATCCACCTACATAGTCGTCCAACCTTTCTTATTATCCAAAAAAATAGTACACCAACATTACAATGCATTATACATCTCAGCCACTTATAACATGCATTTTAGGGCAACCTCTAAAATTGATAATTTTAGGGTTTTACAATGTCGGTCTTCTTTTCCTGAAAAAGCAAATCTTTTTCTTGAAAAAACACAACAAATTTGGCACTTCACCACGGCTGGAGGTTCGTGGATACCCCCCCTCACCTCCCAAAAAATAGATGAGTAGGGTCACAGAATCAACACCCACTACATGATTAGTCGCCACAATATCAACACAAAGAAAAATAAATATATTTGTAAATACAAAATATACTATTGATACAGAGGTCTGGTATCCAGTAAATTTGATTAACCTTTACTAGACCTTGGTTGAAAGATCAAGTCCTTCTACCCCTATTGTTAGGAGTTTCACCACCAAAACTCTACACCTTCAAGTGTTCCAATAGGTTCACCAACTCACCAATATTATATCCCCATAACTCTTCTCATGAGTTGTTTGTTGTTCCATGCTCTCCAATGATGATGCACTCTCATGTACCCAAGGTACCATCTTCATAAAAGTCTCACCAATATCTTAAATAGTCCTTTAGACCTCTTCCACAAGTAAAATAAACCCCTATGGACATCCCACAAACCAATCTAGACCCAAACTTGGCTCTATATTCTTCAAAACTGCAAACTGTCATGTTGACAATGCAGTCCACCAGTCATTTTTTGAGCACTGTTTTGCTCTTCCTGAAAAATTTCCTTAAAGGACATAAGGAGGCTGTCATTTGGTTTGGTTTTAAACCTTGGGGCAACACTTTTCCCAAAGGGATGGCTTCTGAATCCCTTCCAAACTCCCACTGCTCAAGATTCTCCTTCAAGGGCTAAAGGGCTAAAAGGGTGACTTAATGAAGGAAGTACATCTTAGGATTTTTCTCCTTCCAAGAAAACCATGGAGGAACATTGGGGAAATTCTATAGAGTCTAGGTTTGCAATTTCAGACTCTGACTCGATGCCCATAAAAAGTTATGGGGTTTACACTAGTCTATTCACTCTTTTCTACCGGTCACATGAGGATGCCCAGTTAGAGTTTCAAACATAACTCTCTGCAAACAAATCCATTTGACCCAAGACCACATTAAAATGAAAGAAGGCTCTCATAACTCTCGTTTAAGCCTGGTTTCAAAATTTTCCCATGGCTAAAACTCGAGTTATGAACAGAGAAAGCCGACATCCCTAGTTTTGGTCCAAAATCATGCCCCAGGTGACTGTCAATTGATTTATCCAACAAATGACCTCAAAATTGTTGAAAAGGGAAGATATGACATTACTCCAACTTCCTATGGAGTCAGAATTTGCAATTCAATCAACACGGGCTCGGGTGAGGGTAAAAACCAGACAAAAATATAGTTTCTTCAATTCAATTTTGCAAAGTTCTATCACAGATTCGTAAAAAAAACCTCTGCAAGGTTAAGTTTCATCATTTTATATGGTGTTCCCCCATTTCCAATTTCGTGGAGTGGTTATAGCCACTGCCCAACAAATTTTCAAAACATTGTTGTCATATGAGCAACTTTTGCAAAAAAATGTTGTTGACAACATTTTGCAACTTTGTGCAAAATGAAATAAATCTATCCCTAGGTTCTACCCAAGGTGGATATAACATATTGTGATGTTAATACACCAATCCAACTTTCCCTAGTACATTTCTACCCATCTAGTGTCCTATCAACCATAGTGAACCATAAGATTTATAACCCATCCTAGGCCACTAGGTTTCACATTATTAGGACTTATTACAAAATTTGGGATCTCCTGATCCTCCTTGGTCATTGACCAATCAAACATTACCACCTTCTTGGTCTTTTTCCTTGTCAGGGGCTCTTGCACTACCTATCCATCTATTAGTTTCAGATGAACAAAAGGATTCAACTGCTCAAGAAGCTACTCAAGCACCTACCCCAGTTGTCCATGATTGGTCCTACACCAGCTACTTTTTCTTCCCTGCCATCTTCTCTAAAACCATAAGCTATAGCTCTAGATCCATGAATCAATACACAAGTTTACCCACTGTACCACTTGCTAAGGCTGCTACAACATCATTGTGGACAAAAATCTTGACATTGTATGGAAATATTTATTAAATAATGGTAAAATTCAAGTTTGGTTTCAAAGTTACAACAATAAAAATTTGAGTCTAGTACCATAAGAAGAAGATCATTATAAAAGCAAAGAAAGAATTTAAACCGCAACTGACTTTCATGACTGGAGTTTCTGATTTTATTAATACTATCCTAATAGGACAAATGCAATTAACACTTGGCATTACATTTATAGATGATATATCAGATGAATACTATCCTATGAAATATAATTAAGTCCAGTACCTAAAGATGCAAAAAACATGAACAAACAAGCGGTTAATATAGGGATAATAGGTGGAGAATACAGTGTGTTTGTTTATGTGGCGTTCACAGGGTGAATCAAGATTAATAAGATATATAGCTGAGCAGGTTACAGATTATAGAAATCATGTAACAACAATAATATATAATATTTAACTTAATAAATACAATGTTGATCATTCTGAAGATAATACAAAACAAGGGAGAGTTTTTGGAGCAACAAGTTAGGTAGATTTGTAGTCAATATATATAATTTCAGTAATATTGACAGGATCCTATAGTTTGACAGTCAGATAGGGAAATGAAATGAACCAAATAAAATAGAAAATTAGAGTGAAAGAACTCAGAATGGAATCTAACACGACTTCCATAGAAAAGTTTCAGGTCTAATTTGCTGTGAGAAATTTTGAAATTGACCTAGTTAATATTATAGAACTTCAGAAAACTCTTCATAATGAGCACTTACTTTCTTATTTTTTAACAATATGTCTTCTAGCCTCATCTAGAATAAAATTGGTTCACAAGATCTATCAAATGGAAATGGATGTGTTGTGATTTTATAGTCCACATTCCTGGTGTGATCTATTTTCAGATCTATAGATAACTTATGGTAATATAAGACTACACTGAACTCTTTGAAAGAGATACCTAATTGTGCTACAAACAAGGCATAAGGAAGACAATTTGAACATGCTACCTTTCTTTCAAGAATATGCTTTTACTTGTTTAAAGATTAAAAGTTTTCCCACCCAAAAGTGTACCTAACACAAATAGGCTAGAGAAGGCTAATATACATTTTAGAACTCGAGCATAGTTCCAAAATTTAGTATCAGGGGACATGGTATGTCCTGAAGGTTTAATGTACCAGTATAGAAACCTAAGAGAGCCCAGAAAAACAATGCACATTCCCTCATGCTTGTTATAGTGTAACTCTTCCATTTTGCAGTGACTTAGTGGGAAATTTTGGTATTCTTAAGTGACACCTAGCTTAAGTAAATAGTTGAGAAGGCTAAAAACTCACCAACATAGCTCCATTGCATAAGTAGATTGATAGTCACTGTCACCACCCATGATGTCATCCAGTTTTCCAGGGTTGCTACATTGCTAGCAAGACCCTTGACATTTAGTGGAAGTATCTACAGTAGCACATGAAGAGTTAGAGACACAAATTATTAGTAGCATCACTTTAAGTGATTAAATTACCATGAGATTCTCCCCCGCACTACTACATTTGGGGCCAAATTTTGATAGAAGTTTCTGACGGGTAACTTTTTCTTATGAATTTGGTATTTTTTTTTTTTGTAATAGGCCCCGATGATGTCAGTATTCTGATGGGTGTTTAATTGACCATCAAAATTTTAACAGATTCGGGGTATACATTAAAAAAAAAAAGTGAAACAGCCTCATCATTTTTATATCGATTGGAGAGCGGGAGAAAAGGAGCAACAACTAAGTGTGGGAGAAGGTATGTGATTTCTTCATCTTTCGAGCCTCTGGCATCATATTCGAATGCATTTCATTTTATTGTTGAGGGAGTTTCTCTTTGAAATGACCGCATTCTACTGGTGTCGTGCCCTAGCCAGTGCTTTATCTCTATTATTTGATGTTATTGGTGCTTGTGCTCAAGGATATCG
>MU223315.1:2735392-2745841 GCA_018584345.1 Thuja plicata | reverse complement strand
AGAAGCTCCTTAAAAATAGGAATTACCTCTTGACTTGGTGTAGGAGAAGACATGTGGTCATGAGACCAAGTCTTATAAGGCCACATAGCCCTTAATAATAGGACATGTGTGGGTGAGGATAATGATTTATTAATAATTAATAATAATTAATTATTTTAGCCAAGATGATGTGTCAAGTGACTAGGTCTATGAAGTGGACTAGGAAGCTTAGTCATATTTAGTGATTGTGTAATTAACCACTTTTAATAAGACTAATTTATAAGACTTAGGATAAGAAGAATAGACTATAGTGAATGTATTAAATAAATTAAAATAATTTACTTAATAAATAGAAGAAATAAATATTCAATTAATTCATCAAGTCAATATTAATTAAATAATAAATATTTAATTAATTAATTAGTGAAGTCATTTTTTAGTGTATACATTTTGCCCGCCTTTGAAATAGTGTGCTTGTCACATTGTTTCAAAGAAAAATCAAACTTTCTGCCCCAGACTATGTTTGCCAAGAATGACCTTTGCATGCCCCCTCGAGAGATTGATTGAAAATTTTTTATTTTATTTTTGTGATATTTTTACTTCTTCATTTTTGAAGGGTTCAATCAATCTCATGAAAAGAAGCAGAAGAAATTTGGAGTGATAAATGAGGTGAGACGAAGTGATAGTGATAGGTAGGGTCCACTGGTAAGAAAAATGGGTCCACAGGCTATATAAACGGTCAAAAGGGTCCATAATATGCTCATTGTGTACACTTGTCATTTGGAGATTGGAGGCTTGGAGAGTGAAGAGTAGAGTTGAGAAGATGTCGTTCCCACTTCCTGATCACCATTTTGAGTGAGTCAGACGCTTCCAGAGACCGCCAGATTCTGGAGAGCCGGTGAGTGGTCTATCCTGATCTGTGAATTTGATTCAATCATGCTTTGTAGACAGAACTGTAGTATGTTGTTAGGTTAGATTGAATCATAGATTTATTAGAAAAAATTTTGTTTTTGCCTCGAAAAATGAATGCGCAGTTGCAGTGCATCAATGCGCAACTTTAATGGATAAATGTGAAAAGTTGCGCATACGTTTAGGGGTTCTGCGCATCCATAAGAGAGACCCTCTAATCCCGCGCATTTGTGCAGAAAATTGGTGCATATGCTAAATCTGTGCATTAGTTAGGGTTATCTGCACAAATACTCCACTACGCTATGCATGCATGAAAAGCTGTGCAAACATAGAAAAAAGCTGCGCATTCATAGCAAGTTAGGGTCTAACCATATAAAAAGTCAAATTAGGTCAAACTACCATAGTGATAGGTTGATAAGATCTAGTTATTTGTTGGATAGTGATTATCGTTGATGTCAAGATAGGCAACATTGTAGCATGGTCGCTAGTAAACCGTCTTGTTTGATAGATAATTGATAGAATTATCATCTGATACATGTGATAAACATGTGTTGGAGTGATATACGGATAAGATAGATAGATAGATCTGCTTGATTGATAGTTGATAGTTTGAATTGATTTGACATTGATAGGAGGATATTACCGATGTATTGATGTCACGAGAGAGATATCCTGTGACTTAGAGTTTGAGGCCAGCGTTGTCAGAGACTGATGGAGTCCTGATTGGAGTGACCATTTTATATCATGTTATTTATACGCCTGAGATTCAGGCAAATCTAGGTAAGCTGATAGCCCTAGCAAAGAGATGGCACTCGGAGACGAGTACCTTTCATCTACCTACCGACGAGATGACCATGACGTTGGAGGATGTATATCGCATCCTTTGACTACCTATCACTGGCGAGTTAGTTCATTATCATCAACATGGTGGATTGGCTTCATGTAGAGAGGTTTTCGGTGATGATGATATAGATGATGTTGAGATCAGTTGGGAGGATATGGTGGTGCTATATGAGCCACTACCTGTCGTATTAGCTGGCGCGATCGAAGGATACGTGTGCCCCGATCGAAGATCTCATGGATTCGCAGTCGAATGGGGCAGGACACTTCAGAGGATGATGGATGAGGGGACCCATTTTTCTTGGGGTGTGTGCCTTCTAGCACACTTATATCATGATCTTCACTAGGTGGTGTACCATGGTCGTGCATCATTATCTGCAGGGGTTACACTTCTCCATGTGTGGGCATGGGAGCATATGGCTATCACACAACCTACAACACTCAAATTTTGAGGGGCTGGACAACCCTATTTATTCCTTTATGCATCTGTTTAGTCCCAGTGTAAGCTGGGAAAATTAGAGTTCTGGAGATATACATTTGACATGATAGTTTCAGTAATATGGAGACCCTACCTAGGGTGTGAGGTGTGGGATGACGAGCGTCAGCTTAGATATTTCTTTGAGACACGATGGCTGATAGGGAGGACTCCCTTTATTATAGAGAGACAGATGGTTAGCAGAGTACTCTGACAATTTGGCCGTATACAGGGGATGCCTCATGGGACCATAGAGTTTGCTCGAACCTTCCAGGAGAGACGAGACTAGGGGCCGATGATACCATTTGAGACAGCGAGATAGGAGTTTCTGGATATGCCATTTCAGGCATGGTCGATGAGACAGGGCATCGTAGACCCAGGGATGACAACTGAGTTTGAGAGATACATGAGGGATCACCCTTTCCCTAGACTTATAGATCCAGCTGAGAGGCCTCCACAGAGAGAGCTAGGAGACAGAGGCCGAGGACGAGGATGAGACCGTGGTGGAGGCAGGGAGGATGATGATGACAGGGGAGATGATGGTGGTGATGCTCCGCAGAGAGGGAGAGGTAGATGGGGCCCGAGGATGAGAGGTGGGGGTGCACGTCTACATGGTTTGATGCCTCCACCCAATAGACAGAGATGGCCATGGCCTACTACATAGGTGGATCCCCTTATACAGGCATAGGTACGCATACAGGAGGCAGTGTAGGCCCAAGATCAGCCCATGCCAAATATTGGTGGTGATGTACAGATGCTTGATGCACATGATGTATAGGTACAGGCTGATGAGGTACATGTATAGGCTGATGATGTACAGCCACAGGTACAGGCTAAGGATATTGGGGGTGATGATCCCTATTTACACAGAGCAGTAGGGGAGGAGGAGGAGATTGATGTAGATGCAGTGCTAGCTAGACTAGCAATGCTACAAGTGCAGGTTGACCGTGTCCCCGGACTAGAGAGACGGGTTGAGATGTTGGAGGGGGAGGTTACAGAGGCCAGACAGGAGCAAGATACTGCCATAGAGCAGCTTGGGGAGGCAAAGACTTTGTTAGATGAGTTGGAGTCCACAGAGACATTAGGGCCACATGCAGATAGCTAACGACTCATGATGAGGGCTGGCAGAGAGATCACCTATTGGAGAGAGGCCTACAGACAGGTGGTTCCTCAGGATCAGTGGATTGGTAGCTTCAGGGAGAGCTCATATGGGGTCAGGACAACAGCTCCTCAGAGACAGGGGTTAGTTAGTGTTGGCACTTCATCATGTCCACCCTGACCACCACCAGGTTTAGGAGATCCATCAGGATCAGGATCATTGATTGCAGCACACAGACAGTGACAGACAGGGTATGGCGGTAGCGAGTCTTAGCTCATTTTTGGATCTACACTTTGTACTTATGTTATGGCTCCATGGTATCATATTATTATATCTTTATATTGTAGACTTGATGGACACTTTTGGACACATTGTTATATTATGATATATCATTGGACATTGTGGATATATAGTTTTTATGGACTCTTGATGATGGACTTTCTATATGACATGATTCTATGATGCTTAGCTTCTACGATGCATTGTTTATGATGATTTATATATATGTGGATACTAACATATGCAAGATATGATGAATGATTTTTGATTATGCATTGTACTATATGACTTAGTAATGATCATGTTTTATTTCTATGTGGATGCAAAATTATCATGATTATGTTCATAATGGTTAATGTCAAATGGATGCATTGTGACTAATATAAATGGATAATGAATAATGATAATGAACTTAATGGAAGATAAAATGATAATAAATGAATGAAAGATATGTAATAATGATGTATAATAATGATAATAATGTAATGACCTAAATGTAGTGAAATGACATATATGATAAATGTAATGGATTTAAGGCATACATGAAAATATAAATGATTATATGCAATGAACAATGATAAATGCTATTATGTTTGTGTATATCCAAAATGTCCTCAATTTTAAACAACCATGTGTCAGACACGAGAAGAATAGATAAAGGAAACAAGGTGACCTAAACAAGATATCCTACAAAATCTCCTAAAAGGAACACTTCAATGATCTATTTAAAATGCAATGCAAAATGATTGTCTCCACAACTTCGAAAAGCATCTTAAAACTTCAGAAATATTGGAATTTGATTTTCATCATTGAGCTCGTTATGTTGCAAGAAAATACAAGCATCATGGTATAATTAAACCAGGATGACCTGAGCACTTCTTGCATGGAGTTTAATATAGCAAACTTGACAAGCATCTAGGTATAATTGAACCGAGATTACCTGAGTTTTGTTTGCATAACAGACAAGGAATATCCCCCTCCTTCATCGGGGAAAAAATAGTTGGATTTGAGGTATGTGTGGCGCATCATCGTCAATAGAATTTGTGTACCAACATGATTTATAATGTTGTTCATGCTTATGAAACAAATGAAGGCTCTTATGCACAAACACCCCAATTATTTCTTCCTTCGACTTCGTTGGAAAATACCCCACAAACAGTAATCAAAGAAAATATCATGTTCCATCATGACTATCCTAATCAATGACATATTTAGAGTTGTTAAGCTCATGTCAAAGATATCTAGGAATAGCATAGGAAACATGATGTCAAATGAAATTCTGATATGAATGCATAAATCTTATAACAAATCATCCTAACATGCCCGTCATGAATATACATTTCTTTTCCAAAATATAGTGTTGAGTTTGTTTGATCAGCTTGGTTGATAATGATGTTGTTGCAAATGTATAGATAAACAGTCATAGTTTGAAAGATACATCACAGGTTATGGATCATGATTAAAATAGCATCGTATAAGAACCGCTGATTATGTTTGCTTGTCTGGTATTCTTTGTTCTGTCCTCTTAGAGTCACGACTATCGCAGATCCACTTCCCAAGAACTAGGTCAAGGACATGCCCCCAGCTAGGTGATGGACTGACTTATTATGGATGAAGACACACTGGACTAGGGTGAAGACCAAGACAATAGACCAAGCTATGATGGGGTTTTATTGGGGATTTATAAAAATGGGTAGGAATCATGATTGGCCATTTTATTATGATATGTACAAGGTGAATAGTGACTATGAAAGCCACGCTAGAAGAATCCTAATAGAAGGAGGAGCTAGCTTGTCGCAAATGGCGCCTGTTTCTAGGTTTTCACCACATGCTTTTATTGATATTTTCTCTTGATTTTTTTTTATTTTTTTATTTTTTTATTTTTTTATTTATATCCCCTGCACTGGGATCTCATGCATAAAACTTCTTTAGGTGCATGCTGTTAAGAGGATCATCCAAGGGATCACCCTTAGACATTGACAACTGATAGGCACCAGAACCATAGGTTGCTGTAATCACAAAAGGACCCAACCAATTGGGCTCAAACTTGCCCTTCTTCTCACGATACTGCTGATTTTTGGGATTCTCTTGAAGGACTAGATCACCCACCTGAAAGTCTTTGGGTTTCAATTTACTGTTATATTTCTGAGACATCCTTTGCTAATAGAATTTTAAGTGATCAAAGGCTCATTGACGGCGCTCATCCAGCAATTCTAATTCAGTTAGCCGTGCAACTCTATACTCTTTATCTGGAATCAAATCTTTCAGGGACACTCAAAGAGAAAGTAACTCGACCTCAAGGGGCAGGACAACTTCAGAGCCATAAACAAGGGAATATGGTGTGGCACTAGTTGGATTACAGATGGAAGTATGATAGGCCCAGAGGGCAGGGTTCAACTGGACATGCCAATCACGACCAGCGTCATTGACAGTCTTCTAAAGGATTTTGACAATAGTTTTATTAGACGCCTCAGCTTGGCCATTACCCTGAGGATAATAGATAGTGTAATAATGGTGGGTAATATGGAATTTGGTGCATAAGTCATCGATATCTTGATTTTGAAACTGTTTCCCATGATCTGTAATGAGGTGCATAGGGATGCCATATTGGCAAATGATATAGTTAAGGATAAACATAGCAACTTGTTTTCCTGTGGTAGTGATCAAGGGAATAGCTTCAATCCATTTGGTAAAATACTCAGTGGCGGTTATAATGTACTTATGGATAATGGAATATGGAGGGTGAATTGTGCCCACAAGGTCGAGTCCCCACTGACTAAATGGCAATGTAGTTGTAACAGGATGTAGTTGTTGTGCCGGTGCATGAATAAGATTCCTGTGAATTTGACACTTCTTGCATTTCTGAGCAAAGTGAAAAGAATTTGTTTCCATAGTAGGCCAATAGTAACCCATACGCATGAGATTCTTAGCCAAGGAAGGACCACTCAAATGTGTTCCACATATACCCTCATGTACGTCTTGTAAGGCAGTTTGAGCTTCAGCATGTTCAAGACATCGTAAGAGAGTACCGTCAAGACCTCGCTGATACAGGGTGTTGGATATTAGGAGATAGCGGGAGGTTTGGCGGAGAAAGGTTCGCTTTTGATTTTTGGATAGGTCAGGGGGAAGGATATTGTCTTTCAGATAGGAATATATTTTTCCATAGGTAGGGGAATCTTGTCCAATAATATGACATATGATACATGTATCAAGATCATTGTACGTAGGATAAATCAAGGATTCCACTAAGAACTCAAAATGGGCTTTTGTATCCTCTGCATTAAATAAAGAAGCAATTGTTGCCATAGCGTCTGCAGCCTTATTTTCTTGCCTTGGAATCTTCTCAAAGGTGATGATTGAAAAATATTTCTTAAAGTCATCTACCATGTGTTTATATGGTAACAACTTGTCATCCTTAGTCTGATATTCATCATTAACTTGATTAATCATTAGCTAGGAGTCTCCGTAGACATTCAACTCAGTCACATTCCATTGTAGAGCAATCTTCAACCCGATCATCAGGGCTTCATACTCAGCTACATTATTTGTACAAGGAAAAATCAAGTTGTAGGACTTTGGTATGGTATATCCTTGCAGTGTAACAAATAAGAGCCCAGCTCCTAAACCATGCTGTGTATAGGATCCATCAAAATATAGCCTCCAGGTTTGTGTAGATAATGTTAGGATGTGTGCATCTGGAAACTCTATTTGTATAGGATAATCATCCATCAATGGTGCCTCAGCTAATTGATCAGCAATTACTTGCCCTTTAATAGCCTTCTTTTCCACATATTCGATGTCAAATTCACTAAGCAACATGACCCACTTAGCCAATCTTCATGTTAATGCAGTCTTGCTCAAAAGATACTTCAAAGGATCAATCTTTGCAATTATCCTGATAGAATGAGACAACATGTAAGGTCGCCATTTTTGTGAAGCAAAGACCACTGTTAGACACACACACTCAATTGGTGAATAATTGAGTTTGTATCCAACAAGGGTGCGACTGATATAATAGATAGCCTTCTCTTTTCCCTCTTGATCTTGTTGGGCTAACAGGGCACCGAGTGAAACTTCTGTAGCTGAAATATAAAGCAAGAGTGACTTTCCCAGAATTGGGGACATGAGAGTGGGAGGAGTGGCTAAGTATTCCTTGATCTTAGTAAAAGTTGCTTCACACTTATCATCCCATTTGAATAAGATGTTTTTATGTAACAGATATTGAAAAGGATGACTTCTGTTGGCTAATTGTGAGACAAATCTTCTGATTAACTGAAGGCGCCCTTATAGAGATCTCAATTGACTGATATTTTTTTGTGAAGCCATTTCCATGATTTCCTTGACCTTTTCTGAATCCACCTCTATTCCCTTAGCTAAAACAATGTATCCTAACAATTTGCCTGATGTAACCCCGAATGCACACTTCTTGGGATTTAATCTTATTTGATACTTTTCCATTCGGGTGAATAACCTATCCAACACTCTTAGATGACCTTCTCTATCCTTGGATTTGGCTAAGATATCATCAACATAATCTTCCATCACCGTATGCATCATGTCATGAAAGATTGTGGTCATATCTCTTTGATAGGTAGCACTAGCATTTTTAAGCCCAAAAAGCATCACATTCCAGCAGTACGTGCCCCAACGACATGTAAAAGCAGTCTTTTTCTGATCTTCTGGTGCAATCTTAATCTGGTTATAACTGAAGAATCCATCCATTAAGGATAACATCTCATGCCCAACTGTTAAATCAACTATAATATCAATATTGGGCAAAGGAAAATCATATTTAGGACAAGCTTTATTAAGATCTCAAAAATCTATGCAAATCCTGATGGACTTATCTGGCTTGGATATGGGTACAATATTGGAGATCCAATCGGCATAATCAATAGCTTGAATGAAACCCACATCCAACAATTTTTTTAATTCTACTTTGACCATGAGTGCAATGTGAGGGTGCATCTTCCTACGCTTCTACTTTACAGGCTTGACCCCAGGTGTAATAGATAAATGATACATAATAAGATGTGGATCTAACCCAGGCATATTAGCATAAGACCAAGAAAAATTGATCTGTCTCTTTTTGAAAAACTATGAAAAGGCCTCTTTCTCTGTCTCTATTAAGGATGCAGCTATCTTCAAAATGCATGGTGACTCCTCTGTGCCAATGTTAAGAGGCAATGTTGGTTAAATAAGTATAGTAGACTGTTCTCGATACATGTAGTTGGGGAGAGTGTCAATCCTTCCATCTTCAAGCACCTCAAAGAGGTTTTCACCCTCAGATACGTCTTTTCTTTTTCCTTTTTTAGGATCTAACACTGCCACTGAGTGGTTTTCACCGTTAGATCAATTTATTATTTTCATATTTTTACGACTGAAAGGATTGACACCCTCTCCGAGGTAAGCCATGTCATTGAGTTCTATAGGGAATCATGATTTATGATCTCCTAATGGTAGATGATCTTTGATTCTGAGATAGTCGATAATAGCATCATCATTATGGAAAACATCAAGTTCGGGGTAATTTGGAGAATCCCAGGTGATAAGTTCGGGGTGGACAAGGGGTATTGGATCATTTGGTTCGGTCTCAAAGGATGAAATGGTATTGATAGAAAAGTTTTGAAAGTTTATGATTGTATCAGCAAGGTCTATTTCCATACTCTCATCTGAATCATCTATCTCAGGATAACTCTCACTTTCCTCACAATCGCCAAGAGTAGTACCAAGTGGATTAAATCCTAGTGGTTCTATCCTTGGACTCGTCTGCTCATGGCAATGGTTATCGTTGGCATGAACATCATCAACTTCCATATCTTCAGTATAATCAGAGAATGAATCCCATTCATAAGTATGAGAATCATCATCATCATCATTATTATTTCTAAGTTGGTTAATGATGCCTTGTGCATCCTTTGCTTTGCTGGATCCATATACATACCATTTTTCCAGAATGAAGGAGCTGTAGGAATTTTGTAAAAGGGTTCAACCTTTTCTTTTCCTTTAGGTTCCTTTGGTCCTTCACCCTTGTATCCTAATCCAATGGTGTCTCTTTGATAATTTGGATTTTTCAAAATGGGTTTGGTGACACCTTCTCTTTGCAAACCTACAGGTCCACTTCCTTGATATCCCATCTTTTGTAACAAAGTGTATCCTGTGCCATATATATCTGGTGATATAGGTTCATGTTTTTCATTCTCTGGATCTTTATGATGATGTAACAAATAATTAGCATTTCGTTCAGCAGCTTCTTTGGATATGGTTCCCCCACTCACAAATGTGCCATAAACAAGTGTAGAAGGGCCTTCAGATTGTTGTTTGGTGATCAAAGATTTTCTATATGATTTAGGAGATAAGGGTAACTCTGTGATACACAAAGTTTGGCCCAAACTGTATTCTCCCATACTTTTTTCTTTTATATCTACCTTGATTTCATGGGATTTGGAAGTTGATACTTTGAAACTGAGATCAATGGGTGTTGGTGGAGTAGATGCAATTCGATTGTAAGGCACCAAAGATTCAGTTGTTGGCTTTATGGTATTGCAATATTGAAAAGGATTTGGATGCCCTTTGATGGTCACCTCTTGACCATTATATGAAAACTTCAAGCATTGATGATACGTTGATGGCACAGCTCGCATGGAATGAATCCATGGTCACCCTAAGAGAATGTTATATGCCAAATCTATATCCAAGACTTGACAAAGTATGTCTTTAACCACAGGACCAACTCTGATGGGAAGTACAACCGATCCCTTGGATGACCTTTCCTCCTCATCATAAGCTTTGATGGTGATTTTCTTTGTTGGATCGACAACATTTTCAAAAAATCCCAAGTCACGGACTAGCTTTAGAGTGCATATAT
>MU223315.1:2703797-2725282 GCA_018584345.1 Thuja plicata | reverse complement strand
GATCGTATAAAATTACTTTAGGCCTCCAGTATTGATGAGATGTACAAGTGTAAAATGTTTTTGCGAGACTGGGATCAATTTGTGCAGTGTACATAAATGCAAGGTGGTGATTATTCTCGACGATCAACAGGTAGCTAGGACTAAAGATAACACAACTCAAGAGACCATCATAGGTTATCTCTTTCTTCGGTCTATATTATTGATAGAATGTTTTACGTTACATTAGCTCATCAAATCCAGGGATTTGAAAGAATTTAATAGAATATTTTCATACAACGTATATTATTTAAGTTGACATTGCACAAATTTATCTACTTCGCGCACTTGTATACTATGAAGACGACGATAAAGAAGCATCTCCTACCATGGCCATGCTTCTTTATCATCGTCCTCATAGTCTACAAGTGTGCGAAGTAGATAAATTCATGCAATGTCAACTTAAATAATATACGTTGTCATGAAAATATTCTATTAAATTCTTTCAAATCCCCGGATTTGATGAGCTAATGAAAGGTAAAACATTTTGTCAATAATATAGACTGAAGAAAGAGAGAACCTATGATGTTTTCTTGAGTTGTTTTATCTTTAATGTGCATATCCGTCATTTTTTTGACATTTCATAATTAATTTCTGACAACAGTGCTATGCCTTCGACAGATAAAATGTTGGAGAATCATAATTTACGCCAATTCTTCTGACAGTAATGCTATATGTTTGACAGGGAAACCTGTCGAAGAAATGTTGCATGACTGTCACTATTCTGACAGAAACTTTGACAGTAATGCTATATATTCGACAGGTATATCTGTCAGAATTAGGTGGAAACTGTCGGTATGCCAACAGTTATAATGTCGGAAAGGATATGTTTTCGACAGTTATTTCTGACAGAGATTGTATATTTCTGATAGGTCATGGTGTCAGAATGCCAATGGATGAACCATAGGAAATGCCATAATGAAGTTGTTGTCATGTGCAAGTTTTTGACATGATGTGGTGTCGATAAACTGATGGATGTGTCTTCTGTCGCAATTTCCTATGCAAAAATGACGACAGACTCATGTGTCGAAATACCGACAAATGAGCATTGGAAATTTGACAAATGGCCGTCAGAATTTGACCTCAAATGTACTAGTTTCGGGTTTCTGTAAAAGGTGTAGTAATGTGACCTAGTTAATATTACAAGTGTGTTACCTCAGACATGATAATCCATGGGATGACACCCATATTGAGTGAGAAGGAAATGATGAAAATTTGTAATCAAACCAACAGATAGAAAATGATATATATATATATATATCAATATGATAAGAGAACATCATGAGAAAGAATATTTGTGAAGTAAATGTATTCAAGTTTTGGTATGTGCAGAAACTCCTAAAAGCTATAGTACTTAAGAGTTCTATTATTTCTCATTTCTATATTTATATTATAGTTTTAATTTCCAAGTTCTAACTTACCAACAAACTAGTTAAAGCTAAATTACTGAAGAATGTTTCATATTGAGAAGATCCTTCCATATGGCTCTGCAATAAGAACAAACTAAAAATTAGCTTTGGACAACCAAGAAATTTCATACCGTCAGGCACCCATATAACACTCAAATACGTGTTTAGTGGAAAGTGAAGGCATATTTTTCATAGAGATTCAAATCAACCATTAAGCTTTTCAGAGACACTGCATTCTAATAGAATGAGAGACCAAGAAGGAAATGACATGAATTTTATAGACACGGACACTACCTTCAAGTAAAATGAGAGACCAACAAGTAAATGACATATGGCCATGCCTCCTGATGAGACCTATTGACATAAACAATACAACATGTTAATCCTCTCCACCATTGAATCTATATTACCAAATGACATAATATAAAAGCTTGATAACTGCAAGATTTTTCTAACCATAAGGAGAAGAAGTCATCCGTCTTTGTCCATTAGGCACACAGTAAGCCCAGTCGTGAGCACATGTAAGTTGTAACATCATCCTTTATTCATAAGCAACTTGAGACTAAATCATCGCGAACAAATTGATGTAGTGTTTCAAGAAAAGAACTAAAGCTGAATGGCACCAAGTCCAAGTGATGCAGCATTAGCAGATGAAATTCTTGCAATTTTGAGGATAGCATAAATTGTAGCTTAGTGCTTTGTTTCTAAAATAAAACTGATATAGACACTATGAACTGAAAAACACTTCCAAAAACTTTTTATCTCCTCAATTTTAGATTTCTGAGATAAGTCTCTGTTGCCAAAGGATACTGCAAAGCATGCTATAGATTACATAGTTTACAAAATGATAAAATGAAAATGAATAAAGACATGACATAGAACCACAACTTTAGATGCCTATAGGGTAGAACTCGCCAGCATATTTGAAAATGAAAGTGTTGTAAAACATAGTACCATTAACTCCACTTAATTGCTGCAAAAGTAGCAGGCCAATACCAATCTATAGTTCCCCATATCAAGATAATATCAACATACAAAATTGTGAGTTGTGTCCATTTTCGAAGAATGAAGTAGTTTTTGACCTATAAACTTGCTTGTGTAAATTTGCCAAAAAGGGAAAATTTAAGATGTAACTTACAGTTAGAGGAAGGGCATATCTTCGCTCAAAGAGCTCACAGAATCTGTCTAGTTTTACTTTGTTCTTCAATGTTGGGCTATTATATTAAAGAACATATAATGTCAAAAGCTAATATATTAAAGAACATATAATGTCAAAAAAATGGGTGAAATGTAATAGAAGAGATTATAAATAAAATTTCAAACGTAGATTATGCTTAGCAATTGTTTATTTCATTTAAATGAAATAATATTTTTCTAAATATTGCATTGGATATTTTAAGAAAGAAAGTGTTTGACCCTCAAAAATAAATAAAAAATAATTGCATAGTTTTAAAGTAGCAGTTTTTTAAAAATGATCATTTTTTGCTAAGGAGGAAGCTGATGTAAGCAAAGTTTGAAACTGCTACGATTCTACATTCTCAAAATTGATCATGTAAACTCACACCTTCATTTTAAACAAATTTTTTAAATACCCAGTTACATAAACTTAAATCCCAAATCCCCAAGCTCAATTTTTCCTATAATTGTTAGGCAGCCTCTGCGACTTAATATATTCTGTTGTGTGCTTCCAATCAAGAACAAAGCACTAAATACAAAACTAGATGCACATTAGGAACCAAAACACTGATAAAATAGCGCTGAAAAATTCCAATGCTTCTACATAGAACATGAACATACGCCATCTACTATTTTGAAGAAGGATTAATACAATACAATTTCTCTTTTTCAAAAAGATAATTGACTATGAAAAAGAATAGCATAAGCTTCCTACTGCTATGGACAGATCTAATCAAAATATCTTCTTATTCAACTATTGAATTGTTTCCCAAAAGCATTGTCTCCATTGCACTAGATCTTGTCTTTGGCTTGTCTTCTGAATTCATCAGCAGTAGACCTTGCCTTTTCACCAATTTTGTGTGTTTTGGATTTTGCTTTCTCAGCTACATCAGAGGCAACCTCCTTACTTTTTTGGGCTGCATCCTTCAGTTTTTCCTTGCTTTCATAGGTTGTATCCTTCAGTTTTTCCTTGCCTTGATAGGCTGAATCCTTCAGTTTCTCCTTGGCACTCTCAACAGTTTCCTTCACAAACTCCTTCAAATTATGACTGCCATCATTAATTTCCTCCTTTGCATGCTGTAAAATGCCCAAAAATCCCCATTCAAATATGTCTAGTTTTACGTTGTTCTTTAATGTTGGGCTATTATATTAAAGAACATATAATGTCAAAAGCTAATATATTAGAGAACATATAATGTCAAAAACATGGGTGAAATGTAATAGAACCCAAAACAAAGAGATTATAAATAAATTTTCAAATGCAGATTAAGTTGGAAAATTCGATAATTTATTATTGTCTAGATGTAGCCTCTCGAGATATGGTAATTGTATCAGCTCCACTAGCAAAACCTGTAATATGATATAAGTCTAGGCAGATTTCCTAGTATCCAAAGCAATTTAATAAATTTAATTTTGACAATAATTATTGAGTAAATAAGTTAAAAATTTGAAGTTCTTATAAATAATCAATTGTGGAAGTTTATATTAAGCATGCTTGAAACCAAAGGAATTAAAAAGAGGACATTACAAGCAAATGAAATATGAATCTTCAAGGATACAACCACAGGAAAGAAATAATGATATATAAGCACAATTATGGTGATCAGGACTGCTACAACATTACAAAGAAAAAATGCATGTTAGTACAATACTACAAATAAATAACGTTGTCGTTAACATAAGAGAAATTATGCTTATTGGTTTTATACAAGGTTGGCTAGTAAAGCTCCTACAAAGAGAAAGTAGGATTTATGAAACCACACATGGACAATATTGGGTGTGTATTATAATATTATATTCGTGGATACACAAACATGCATAAGCTTTTCATATTCAACGACCACAAGTTGTGTGTAGGTAACATAGTAAAGAGAAGATTGAGGAATGGTGGAACTACACTATTGAAGGGGGGGCAATGTATAGAATGGCTAAGAAATTGAACACAATTAAAAGTAATCAGAAAATATGGAATAAGGATGTGTTTGGGGATATCTTCCAATTGAAAGGGAATCTGCAGAATGAAATTAAGGAAATTTGGGACAAAATCCAGAAGGATGGTCTTTCAGAGGAAACAAAAACTAAGGAAAACAATCTTCTAGCGGATTATCATAACATTATAACCAGGAGGAATACTTCTAGAGACAGAGATCTAGAGCTCTTTGGCTTAAGGTTGGGGATAAAAACACAAGATTCTTCCACATGACGGCCATGAAACATAAAGCTATTAATAGGATTACAAATCTCCAATCTAAAGGTAAGTCCATAAGGAAGGAGGAAGATATCAAATCAGAAATGCTAAGATACTTTTCAGAGTTGCTGGCTAAGGAAAATAATTTGAATAGATCTGATCATGATGAAATTCTCTCAGCCATTCCCAAGCTGGTCGATGATCCTTCTAAAAAAATGCTCCAAGCTATTCCCTCAAAAAAGGAAATTAGGAATGTTGTTTTTTATTTTTAAGGGGAAAAATCTCTTGGCCCAGATGGCTTCCCTATGTTGTTCTTCCAGCAATTCTGGAATATAATTGGTCAAGATGTGCAGGACACAACAAAGAATTCTTTGGCACTAAATATCTCCTTAGGGAACTCAATGCCACTTTCTTGGTTCTTATTCCTAAAAATCCAGGACCTAACACTACAGAAGAATTTAGACCTATTAGCTTGTGCAATTCTTTATACAAGATTATTTCTAAAGTTATTACCTCCAGAATGCTTCAGTTTCTTCCGAATATTATCTCCCCCCAGCAAAATGGATTTGTTCCTGGGAAAAAAATCCTCGATTCTATAATCGTGGCTCATGAGAATATCCATTCACTGGAAAAGGCTAAAAAATACAGTTTCATGATGAAACTGGATCTTTCTAAGGCTTATGATAGAGTCGATTGGCACTTCCTGCAGAAGGTTTTGTCCTCTTTTTGGTTTAACAAAGGTGTTATCAAAATCATTATGCAACTTGTGACTATTGTTTCTTCTTCAGTCATTGTTAATGGGGGATCTTCTACTTTTTTAAAACCTACTAGAGGTCTGAGACAAGGAGATCCTATCTCTCCTATACTCTTTGCTATACTTGTTGAATGCCTTGGGAGGTACATCGATAAAATGGTGGAAAAAGGTGAAATAAGTGGTATTCAACCCTCTTCAGCTAGACTCATCTTCTCCCACAAGCAATTTGTGGATGCTACTCTTATCATGGGAGAGTCGACTATTAAAGAAGCCAGAAATCTGAAGAAAGGCCTTTCTATCTATACTACGACAACTGGCTAGCTAGTCAATTGGAATAAGAGCTCTATTTTCTTCATAAATACTCCAGAAGAAAGACAAAAGAAAATTTCAACTATTCTTGGATGTACTGTTGGGAAACTTCCTTCATCCTACTTGGGTTAACCTCTTTGCTCCAATCCTCCGAAAAGCTTCTGGCATACTCTTGTAGACAGATATAACAATAAACTTGTTGGTTGGAAAGGGGCGCTTCTTAGAAATGTAGGAAAGATTCAATTATTGAAGTCTACTCTTTAGAACCTCCCAGTTTATGATATGAGCTTGTTTAAAATACCCTACAAAATTGCTTCTGAGATAGAGAAAATTCAGAAAAGATTTCTTTGGTCAGGGGTTGAAGAAAAGAAAAGATTTAGCCTTGTTTCTTGGGACAAAGTTTGCAAGTCCAAAAAGCTGGTAGGTCTCGGGTTGCGAACCATAAAAAACATAAATAAAGCCCTTATGGAAAAACAAATTTGGAGGATTTATGGAGATAAAAAAGAATGGAACTGTATTATTAAAAGAAAATATCTCTTCCTCAACAATTCTTTGGAGGACTTTATAAGTGATGATAACAATACTAATGGCTCCTTCATTTGGAATAATATTAACTCAACCAAAGACCTGATTGTCAAAGGAAAAAGATGGAAGCTGGGAGATGGAAGTAGAATTGATTTCTGGGATGATGAATGGATCCATTCAGTGCCTCTGTCCAACAACCAAGAATGGAAGCAAATCATTGGTAGGTGCAAAGCATCTATTAGTACTAAAGCTATTGATTATTGGCAGGACAATAAATGGAAGAATCTGGGAGAAATTGATGTTAGATTTGTTTCCCTCTAGCGTGAACTGTAGACCTGGTATATCAAAGATAACATCCAAGACTTGATTCTTTGGAATCCTACTTCTAATGGCAAGTACACTGTGGCTTCCACCATCAAAATATTTACTGAAAGAGAGGAAAGGCCTCCTTTCTCCTTTGTGTGGTATAAAAATCTCATACCTAAAATCAACTTTTTCTATTGGCTTCTCATTCAAAATAAACCGCTGACTCTTGATACTCCTACTAGAACGGGTTTTAATATTGTTAATAGATGTAGTCTTTGTTTTGAAAATTCTGAATCTTGTCATCATATCATGCTCCATTGTCCCTTCACTCATAAATTTTGTGATATTATCTTTAGAAAATGGAATCTCTGCTGGTGTTTCACCTCTGTTTGGCAGGATTTTGTTGCTCAATGGAGTTATTCACCTTAGAAATTTATTGACAAAGATCTCTAGCACCTCATTCCTCCTCACTTTTGCTGGAGAATATGGAAAGAACGCAACAATAGAATATTCAAAGAAAACCAGTCTAGCCCTGAAGTGGTAGGAAACCAAATTTTCAAGGTGCTTGAAGAAAAATTTCTTTCATCAAAATCAGAGTATAATTACAGTAAGAGGGAAAGTGACATAAATGACAAAGTACCAAAATCTATCAATCAGAGGTCTATGGCTATTTGGACTTCGCCCCCTGAAGACTGGGTTAAAGCAAACTTTGATGGGGCTACGAAGGGCAATCTTGGCAGTGCTGGAGGAGGAGGCATAATAAGAGATCAGAATGGTAATTGTGATGGTGCGATTGCTTCTCCTCTAGAAACTCAATCTAACCATAGGGCTGAGGCTATGGTGGATCTCAACGTAATTTTGCTAGCGGAGGAACTGGGCTGTAAGAAAGTATGGCTGGAGGGAGACTCTTTAAATATTATTAATAACATCAAAGGCAGAAGTAAGGCATCTTGGACAATTGATCATTTAATTTTCAAAATTAAAGAAGTGGCTTCAAACTTTACCTCCTTTCATGTCACTCATAATTATTGGAAAACTAACCAAGTGGCAGATAGTCTTTCCAACCTTGGAGTTAAAAATGATGTCACTTGCAAGTGCCATGGAAATACTAAAATTAATGATGAGGTTAATTTATTGCTCAATTATGACTGGGTTAATCACAAGGCAGGTGAAATTAATCGAATTAATCATTTCGATTAATGTTGTTTCGATCTGGGGTACGTTGACGACGTCGTGCCATGTGAAGTGTCAAATTTTTGATGACTTCCTTTAGTTGCAAGATTTTTGGGGTATCATTTATCACTCTATGCATTTGAAGTGTTGTATGCGTCTTGGGCTGAATACTAGCAAAAACCATAATAGTGTGAGAGACTACACCAATACGGAGGAGAACGAAGAAATGGGGGGAGA
This sequence comes from Thuja plicata, assembly GCA_018584345.1. Lineage (NCBI taxonomy): Eukaryota > Viridiplantae > Streptophyta > Pinopsida > Cupressales > Cupressaceae > Thuja > Thuja plicata. The sequence goes on along the minus strand of MU223315.1, from coordinate 2,717,169 downwards.
TTTGAAGAGAGAAGAACCTACGGTGTGCAAATGGACGAATAAAAAAGAGGTGTGGAGCAAGCTCAAGAAGGGTAAAGTGCATATATACTTAAAACGTCTCCATGGAAACAATAAGGAGGTGATGAAAGCTTTTGTTAATGGTTGGGAGAATAGGAAAGTGAACATTCTGGGAAAATCCTTAACCCTCACTCTGGACCGCCTTGCTGAGATTACGGATCTCCCATTGGAGGGAATGCATTTTTCAAAAGATAAAAAGAGGGCAATAAATCCTATAAAAATTTCCCCAAGACTGATGAGGAGCGGGCCATGCTCGTGAAGGGTGATCTGGAGTATGTTATGCTGTCAAACATAAAGTGTATCTGGGCGTATGTTATCAGGGCTATCATGGAGTACCTCACACTCGAACGTAGGTATTCAAAGGTCTACAAATACCATTTCATTCTGGTTAATCATTTTCGTCATGAGATTAGGTTTTTTTTTCCCTATTATCTATTAAGCTCGCTCAATTAGAGTATTATTGACCATAGAGTTAAATCTTCCCCTGTTTTACATGAGGGTCTAATTCTGTTGATTACAGACTATGTTATAAACCACATTTCTGACCCCATTCCTATGAGTATTGAGAATGTTAAAAGGAAGAGCATGGAGCTGTCTACTTGTAAGGATCCTAGCAAAGCAAAATCCAAAAAAGCTGTAAAGGCCCTATTGCTGTTGATATCTCTTTGTCAATTTACGATGACATTGAAGAGATGATAACTGATGATGTACAAGACATTGAGACCTTTGAGGATGAGGGTTTCACTGGGAATTCGAGAAATACTGATGATCTAGAGACTAATACTATCATTACCAACGAGCCTTTGGGTGGTAAAGGGGATATTGAGGATACCCAGAAGAAGGACAACAACATTCTAGATGAAATTACTAAAGAAATTGATAATATCATTGATACCCACATTGATGACTATAATGTCAATAATGATGGAGAGGAGAAGCAAAACCAAGAAATTCAGGAGTCTAACAGGGATTCAGGGAACATTGAGGAAACTGAAATTAATAAGGGAAATACTGAGAACAATGAGGAGAATATTATTCCTGAAGAGGAAGCTATCAAAGTTGATAAGGATAACACTATTAATGAGAATGATGAGGACACCCAAGATATCCTGAAAGGTGATTTTGAGGAGAAGAATGACTAGAACCTAAGGAGTTTGGATGACGAACTCCGTGAGAGAGAGGTCAAAGTCAAAAGAGTGGCTACTCATTCTTTCCTTCAAATGGATAGAAATAAAGTTGAGAACAACTATAATATTGATAAATGGATTCAGGACGACATGAAGAAGATTCAAGCTAATTACAAGAATCCAGAAGAAAGAAACTCTCTACTGGAGGAAATTATGGACAAAATGTGCAATGATGTGGTCATGTACTAGCAAGGGAATGATGTGTTTGATAAGGTAAATAATATGGACAAAAATATTAGCACCATGGTTGATAACAAGCTCAAAAAGATAATCGACAAGGTTAATAACAACAATGCTCTTCTCAAAAAACTAAATACTATCAGCAAAATGGGTATGAAAAATTCTGTGGATAACCTGAAAGTCCCACATACCCTTCTAGAAGGTAACTACAATGATAAGGCTAAGCAGGAGGATGATGGCTCTTAGGATATTCATATCTGGGGCCCAAGTACTAGGACCAGATCCATCACCAAAAAGAAAGCTGATGTTCAGATTAAAGATAACACTAAGTTGCGGGACTCAATCCAGAGCATGGAACTGCAGATGGAAGAAGTCTAGATTCTGGAAGATCAGTTGGATGCTGATTAGTTTCTATGCTGGATTGTTTTGGCAGTTGGAAGTTTTTTGTTTCTACTTTGCTGGAAGTTTTTAGCCGTTCGTTGTTATTTTGTATTGTAATGATCTTTAGTGTTTAATCTGGGGTTTAACCCCTTTTTGGTTTAATGACATGTTTGATAGCTCGTAGTTGTTCTGGTCCTTTCTTGTCTATCTTTCTGGTGCTTTGTAAAGGGTTTTTGGGTCCCTTCAAAACTTGTTGTTACCTTAATCAAAAACATAGTAAAGGCATGTTACATTGATCACTTTGTTATGTAATATATTTTAATCAAGGACCAGAATGACATAAATAAGGACAAGTAGATTTCAAGCATAGTTACTCACACTTTGTAAAATTGAAAAACACAAATGTTTCTGTCACCCTCACTACTAATTAGCCCAGAGGGAAAAGTAATGAAATTTAGCTCTGTAGAAAGCACCTAGTGTTATGATTTTTGAAAGAGTTTTGCATTTTAAAACCCAAGGAATGCATTATAAATACATGCCAAAGTCCTTTAATTATTTTTTCAACGTAATAGGCTTCATATACAAATCTTTTGTAGAACTGATGTATAACTTATGAGCCAAATCGTGTGAATCAATCATCAGGCCCATCACCTAATCAAAGTATACGCTACATTGGTAGCCTTTGGGTGACACAAGGAGCATTATCTTAAGAAGGTAATAGATATACAATATTATAATCTAGGAATCGTTTAATATTTCAAATGCTAGTAAATAAAAATGAGTTCTTTCTTCATTCCAAAGAAGGGTGTGCTAAAATGTGCAATAAATCTTTTGCTGCATCCTTTACTTTGTTACCAATCTAGATCCCAAGAGTGAGTAGGAGCAATAATGTAAATTGATGCAACTTAAACTACAATATTAATTCATTCATAATCAAAATGCATAGAGAAATGTAAATAAATTTTATTAATCTTAACTTTTGTGAATGACATTCTCTAGAAAAGGATGAATGTATCTATTTCACTTAGTTAAGAAACACATTTATGCAACTAGATGCCATTTTCACTAGCAGACCCAACTTCTAAAACTTGAGTCCATTACACAGTTTGAACAAATTACTTACATTTCCATGACTCTAATTTCAAGTTTCCTTGTATTTTCTTGAAATTTTCTGTTATATATATTGCTAATTTTTGTTAGCAATCATGCATTGTGTGTGAAGTCTTCATTATGCTTCAGAAACAAATTTAAATATTTTCCTTTTAAACATTCAAACTTCAATTTTTTGATTATGCGCAGAAAGTAAATGCGATGATGGAAAGTGTTATCATTCCCAAACTTCCCTCAATCCTATGAAAAAAATAAATAAAGTCACAAAACAAGATCAATGGGAAGCATAGTTCCCCAGAGTTTCCTAATGGGGAGATGGGGGACAAGGGGAAAGTTTGAAGGATAGACCAAGGGCCTCAAATTTGGGGAGCGCAAGGAGACAACAACGAGGGGGCAGCCAAATGAGAAATGGAAGAAAGGGTACGTGTGTTTTTTTATAGCTGGAATAGTTGAGTCAAAGAAAAAAATTATTTTAGAGCATGAAACTAACAATGACATTTGGGCCAATTATGTAGGTAGTTTAACATCATCTTCTTCAAAGGATTCATTCAATGAGGAGAAAGTTGAGAAAACACATGAGTTCATCATCAAATTAAATAGCAGAAGTTAAGCAATGCAGAAAGCTACAAATACCATGTATGATGTCCCTTACACTATCACATTCAATTTAACTTACAATTATTTGGGTGTTATTGTAAAAATTACATGTGGGCACTAGCGCCTAATATTTTAGAGCAAAAATGAATGAGGTAGAAGGAAGTGACTGACCGTCAAAGCATAGGCAGATAAATTGAGCAATGTGATTTTTTTCCAGTGCTTGGTGTAGCCTAAGAGCTCCTCTACCATGGAAGAAATGGAGTGGAGCATCCTTATGATGACCCCAACCCCATCACTCTGCTGCCCTGATCCCAAAAGAGGTCTAGTGGTGAGGACATTGGACTCTAAATCCAGTAACCCAAGTTCAAATCTCGGTGGGACCTAAACATTTTGAATTATTTTCAAGGTATTTTGCACTCTTCAAGAAAGTATATCATATTAAATATTATTCAAAAGTTTCTTCATTTACAAAAATATTTATTATCTTAGTAATTTAATCAAATTATGCACAAAATTATTACTTCATTAGTTAGTGTTTATTAAAGTATTAGTGATTATATTTTTATTAATAAGATAAATTAGGAGTACCTCAATTTTCGTTGTTTAAGTTATTAGACTCATGATCTATCAACTCAAATACCATATTAAAGTCTTTTTCATGCTTCACCGTTTACTCTCATCTGATCAGAGTGCAATAAATACTGCTTGTAATTGAAGTTGAAATTTTATTGTTGTTTAAGAATTTATCATTTATAATTGAAATTGTTAGACTTCTTGCACTTTCCCCACTAAAAGGTCGATGAAATTTCTCATATGGTAAATTCTCCAAATTCTCCATATCACAAAAGCAATGTAAATATCATGAAACTTTATAATGTTCTGCACCTCATGACTATTCTTTTTGCACGAATATGATGAAATGTTTTTAATATTGCGGGGTTCAAAGTTCCTAAGATCATTACGAGTTTTTTAGAGGTTATCAATTTAAAACACTTTTATTATCAGACAAATTGTATCTCTTCTATGCCTATTTAAGATCTGAAGTTAATATGGGTTTTTAGAGTGTATGTAAATGCATGTTCCATGAGATGAATTTGATTTTGTCCCTACTGAAACAAAGAAACAATTTATTTGGAATCTCATATGCAATTTGGCTATAATATCCCTTACCGATATTTCTCCTTAAATATTCAATAACTTCTCGAGGAATTTAGTCAAACAATTGTCTTGCACGAATTGTCCTGTAATTTTCTAATTTTTTCTGGCACCAAATCACATTATAGAACACAATACTATGTATTGTAATTCCATCAAATACTTGTCATGCTTAGTCACAAAATATTGAATTTTTCTTAAAGGCATTTGCAAGAACATTACTCATCGTGTTGTCATAAAAGATGCTACAAAATATATAAAAAGTCTGAAAATGTTTCTACATGAACCTTAGACATTATACCAAACACTTTGTATTCAATATTTGTACTTGTTATTCAGGGTTATTATATAGACATATTTGTCAAACACTTGACTAGCCAAATCCTAATATATCTCAACCAACAACTTGCAAACAAATAAGAAATTTGGGTTATGCCAATGCTTCAAAATGATTGATCACTAACAAATCTGTTTATTAACAACAATGACACCTTGAGCCAAGACGTCCAAATATAGTTTGAGCAACAAACAAAACCAAGATGGATGTTGATATGTAGCTCGAGTGCACTTGAGGTGTGAATATCAAGGGATAACATGTAAATACCTGTCCAGAACTGTCAGCCGCATTTTTCCCTCTTTAGACGCTAACACCATCAAGTAGAAATGAATAGAAATCTATGGACATCTCACAGGCTGTAAATGTAATACCTTCACATCTTTGTCATTCAATCAAAATATTAAGCCTTGTGCCAATACATGAGGAAGATGTCATTGTTTCTACCCCAATATGAATTCAACATGACTGTATTATCTTCTTAATCCCAAGGGTTTCATTCCTTAGAACTATCTAGTCACTGAATAGCAACAATGCAAAAATTATCTCAATGCCTCATTCTTTTGGACAGGCTAGTCACTCTCAGTGCCTCCCTCTTCTTCACCACTTTCAATGCCACTTTCAAATTCTCGTTGTCCTCGCTCATTTCCACCTGCACTTGATCCCAGGGAGGGGGAAGGGTGACCATGGATTCCATTTTTGTGTCCATTGGTGCCCATGCATGCTTACGGGCATGACCAGGGCTTTTACTGTTAACTCCCTTTGAACTCAAATTTGGCTTTTTGTAGTCAATCAAATTTCCCTCTTTTCTGAGTTTGGCTTTTTGGATTCAATCAAATTTCCCTCCTTTCCTCCATTTCCTTCTCAAAGTGAATTTGAGAAATAAGATGTCAAAGCACAAAAGAGTTAATATTTTACCCCTTTATTTTATTTGGATATTGTCTTTTACATGAAACAATTATAGAATATCTAAGACCGTTCTAAATTTTTTGTTTTCTGACAGCATCTAAATGGAGAAAAATGTCTAAAAGATGTGAGATCTAGACTTACCAATCAACTTGCAGTCGCTATGGAAATTTGACTACAAGCATAATTAGATTGATTTGTTTAATTTAATTAGATAGATGCATACATAAATGAAAGATTGATTAATTAATTAGATATAGGGTGGTATAGGGATAATAATATAATGTAATCAATTAGTCAACAAAGTAACTCAGCATGAAGTTTATAAATCAAATGGTGTTATGAGACGTGCAAATAACTTGACAACAAAATTGGTTAAGCACACTTGAATTGGAGAAGTATTGCGACAGGTGACCTCCTAATAAGCCCAATGCTTCACCTTAGTGAGCATCACCTAAATGCAATGTGCATAAAGTGTAACCATTCATTCTCATGAGATATGGGTTCTTGTGAACCACTACCTATGAAACATTGTGAATCACAATTCATGAAAAAATATAACCTCCCAAAAAGTCGAATCACTACTCATGAAACACTATGAACCACAACTCATAAAATATTGTAACTCCCAAGAATTACCAATGCTTCACCTAGATGCAATGATGAATGCAATGAATGATATAATCATGATACATGTACTTTAATAAAGCCCTAGCTTTGATTTGTTGGATGATGTTTACTCATGTATGTTTTCCTGTAAAGTCATCGTACTTGTGTGTATATAGTGAAGGATTAATTTATTTCATATACATTTCACATTGGTATAGTATATTTATTGATCATGCACTTATTGTTTCATATTTCATTTCTTAAAAGATGTTTGTAAACATGGGTTTATTTGATAGTCTAAATATATGCGTTTTCATGTTTTATGTATGAATCCTCTATTGTCAAATTCCTTAGAAATCACATGGGGCCTCTTGTGTTATATTATCTAATAAAGTTTGAGGGTTTCATTTAGATGTAAAAAGGAAAGAATTTGACTTTTATCTTATAGACGGAAAATGAGACAAACTAGTGGCAAATAGTGGCCGAAATAATGTTCGCACAATAAGTCTATTGGTGAACACACATTATTGGTGAAATGCAACTTCTAAGAATATAAGTATATGATATTATCAAATGTTAATATATAAAGGAGTATTAATCATTCATTTAGTCATTTTTAGTATAAGGGTGACTAATTATTTAGTCATTTATATGGTCATTTATTTAGTCATTTTACCCGATGACCAAATTGGTCATTTAATTTGTCATTAATTTACTCATTTTACCCGATGACCAAATTGGTCATTTATTTAGTCATTTTAATTGTGATTTTATCTGATGACCAAATTGGTCATTTATTTAGTCATTTATATTTGTGAATTGCAAAAAAAATGGTAGAACATGTGAGATCTAGACTTACCAATCAACTTGCAGTTGCTATGAAAATTTGATGACAAGCATAATTAGATTTATTTGTTTAATTTAATTAGATACATGCATACATAAATGAAAGATTAATTAATTAATTAGATACATGGTGATATAGGGATAATAATATAATGTAATCAATTAATCAACAAAGTAACTCAACATGAAGTTTATAAATCAAATGGTGTTATGAGATGTGCAAATAACTTGACAACAAAATTGGTTAAGCATACTTGAATAGGAGAAGTATTGCGACGGGTGACCTTCTAATAAGCCCAATGCTTCACCTTAGTGAGCATCACCTAAATGCAACATGCATAAAGTGTAACCATTCATTCTCATGAGATATGGGTTCTTGTGAACCACTACCTATGAAACATTGTGAACCACAATTCATGAAAAAATATAACCTCCCAAAAAGTCGAATCACTACTCATGAAACACTATGAACCACAACTCATAAAATATTGTAACTATCGAGAATGCCCAATGCTTCACCTAGATGTAATGATGAATACAATGAATGATATAATCATGATACATGTACTTTAATAAAGCCCTAGCTTTGATTTGTTGGATGATGTTTACTCATATATGTTTTCCTGTAAAGTCATCGTACTTGTGTGTATATAGTGAAGGTTTAATTTATTTCATATATATTTCACATTGGTATAGTATATTTATTGATCATTCACTTATTGTTTCATATTTCATTTCTTAAAAGATGTTTGTAAACATGGGTTTATTTGATAGTTTAAATATATGAGTTTTCATGTTTTATGTATGAATCCTCTAGTGTCAAATTCCTTAGAAATCACATGGGGCCTCTTGTGTTATATTATCTAATAAAGTTTGAGGGTTTCATTTGGATGTAAAAAGGAAAGAATTTGACTTTTATCTTATAGACGGAAAATGGAACAAACTAGTGGAAAATAGTGGCCGGAATAATGTTCACACAATAAGTCTATTGGTGGACACACATTATTGGTGAAATGCAACTTCTAAGAATATAAGTATATGATATTATCAAATGTTAATATGTAAAGGAGTATTAATCATTCATTTAGTCATTTTTAGTATAAATCACGTGACTAAAAGTTTTAGTCACCTGATCATTTATTGCCCAAATTCTACTTGTGATAAAGCTATATAGAAGGCTTGGTCTGAGGTTTGAGTCTTGCTGAATACATGGGCATTAAGCAGCTGAAGGTGTTTGAAGATTCAAAGTTAGTAGTAAAGCAAGTGTGAGGATTGTATAGTGTAAAAAATATTTGCATGTGTTCCTATTGACATAAGATTTGGCACCTGATTGAGGGTTTTATGGCATTTAACATCCAAGTAGCCTTTGGGAAGATTGAAGTTTCTCACTTAAGAAACCATCAGTTCCCAGTTTGATCCAAGTTCGTACCTACTAAAAAATAAGCATTTATTCCAGGTGGTAGTAAGATCCATGATCCCTAATAATGATAGAATTTGGCAAGTCTTTGAGAGTCGTGCCCAAATAGCTATGTTTATTCAGTTGTCTTATAAGTGTGTAAGAAACTACAACCTAAGGTTGAGGAAGCTTACGAGGATTAGATAATACAACTTAAAAGTGATAAGCTTCCAAAATGATTAATCACCTTGGAGAACTTCTTTGATTGCAATGACACAAGGAACACCAAATGCAAGTTTGTCGTAGATAAAGGAGACTATGTTGTTCTTGATGTTGGAAATGAGAGGAAGCTGAAGATTGGCAAGATTGTTGTTAGTAATAACTGAGAGGGGGGGGGGTGAATCACTGACTTCAAAATTTATCCTGCAAACCTAACCACCAATCTATAAACCTCAGATTATTATGTCTCTACAAGATGCATGCCATGAAATACTTCTAATGATTAACTGTATGTCGGTTTGCTCTGTCAATCCTTATTACTTCTTGATTACCGATAAACAATATAACTATTTACCAAAACTCAGTAAATAAGTAGAGTTTACCGATCAATCCAGAGTTAGCTATGTAAGATACAAAATAGTAAAGAAATGAATCATACACACATAACACATGAATTTTTAACGTGGAAACCCTATTAAGGGAAAAAAACCACTGGGACCGGTACCCCAAATTTTCACTCTTTTGAAGTGAGCCCTGTTAGGAGCAAACCCTATTAAAGGTTACAAATACACTGTTAAGTGCGACCTTGTTAGAGGATTTTATACATAGAGGTTGTCACTTAATATCAGGCATCTATTGCTACCAACCTAGAATCAGCCTCCTTAGGTTGTCAATAGGTATCGTGCAAATCCAATGCTACTTTCATGAATCAACCTTTTTGGCACTCCTTGGGGTGTACCTCAATATATAGAAGACTGTTAAGTCCTGCTTGGTTAAGAGCCTTGATGCTTCAATGGTAAAATTGAAATGCTATGACCTGTTCATATTGCAACTTTGAATTGCAGATTTTCAGATCTATTTAAGTACATTACCTCTCTGATCAATGTATCAATTCAATCTTTTGTGCTCCATAATTTATGCTCTGTGAAGCTGTGCTTCACTGTTCGTCAGTGTCTGCAGAATTCCTTAGCTCTTCCTTATGCTTGTTTGATCAGGACTACATGAATTTTTTCTTCATCAGTTTCTCTTCAGCATCCTCTTTCTATTCACTCCTCTTAATCCCATTCGTAAATGAATTAAGCTTGTCTCTTATATAGACATAATATTCACTGTTTCTTGATTCTTGATTCTTGGCGTGATAAACAATCTAGCCAATTAGATTTAAAGCATAACTCCTGATTTGTCTTATAATTATCTTCTTGCCATCTGTACAAATCAACTTTAAATCAATCACTTATCTCTAGTAGAATAAAACAAAGAAAACAACCAGTTAAGTCTATCTTTAGCTCTTGCCAGCTAGATATTTTGTCATTTTCTGAACTCTTTGTTCCGTCAGTCACCTCTGTAGTTAGTTGTCGGTGACAACTGATAGTTTCATCGGTGAGACTCCAGTTAGCTTTGGGATCTCTATCTATCGGGCATCATTGGATTTTTACTCATCGGGCAACTCTATTTTTAGCTCGTCGGGCATCCTGTGGTTTTGCTTCATCGGGCAACACTATACTTTAGCTTGTCGGGTATCACTGTGACTGTTCTTCTTTGCCTTTACCGATGGTGTGCACTCTGTCGGTGTTATTTGTCACTTAGTGAATACTTGACTTTTATGCATTACTGAAAGCATAACCTTTGTTCCTTTGGTTCTCTGAAGTCTTTGGCATTATGTACATGACCATACATATGATATCAAGTTGACATCAATGACAATACAATACATTAACTGATTTAATGCCATGCATTATCTTCAACTTAACATTGTCAAACATTCAATCAGTTACATGTCATCAGATGCTCCGATAAAAGACAAACAAAAGCCAATATACAACTCTTTAACAAATATGACAATGTCATAACATGGACATATGATGACCTGAGATTTTATGACTATGGTATCATTAAACATACTATTCAGTTGACCAAAGGCCAAGCCAATCAGACAGAAACTAAGGCTGGTCAATCCAAAGATCGAGACCCTAATGGACCAGGATTTAAAGAAGTTGATTGTTTCTCAAATCATGTGTGTGTGTGTGTGTGTGTGTGTGTGGTAGATTTATTATTATCAAGATATTGTAAATGGCTCATTGAAAATAATTGGAAGTTTACCTGTTCAAAATGACTTGTTATTTCCAATTATTATCAAATATTGATAACATATCTCTCATTATATTCTTTTATTGTATAAATTTTTTATTACAAATATATTCTTCAAAAATAGAAACCCACAAATGACAAATATGAAAATCAAACAATGATATTTACTTACTATAAAAGAAAAAATGGAACAAATTCTTTCTTTACCCTTCTCTTCAATTTACAAATAGTGTTTTTGTTCTTTTATTTAAAACAAATAAAGTGCATTCGAACTTTAACTCAACAATGGATGGGATGCATTGATGTGTTAACTGGATAGCCTATAACATGCATTGGCATGACAAACCAGTTCAATGAATTGATAGTAGTACCTCATGGATTGTCTATTCTTATTGTACTATGATGAGTATTAGGTTAGGGCCTGTTTGGTGTTGGGTATTAACCTGGAATAGGAATTACTTAATTCACGAATAAATTAATTCATTGTTTGTGTGCATTTTATGAATTCTCGAATAAGAAAACTAATTCCCATTTTTGGGTTTATTCTTGCATTAGTTAATTCAAAAAAAAAAGATGGAATTCATTTTGAATTCTAGAATAAGCTATTCATGGATTAAAAACAAGCATTCATAAATTAAAATTCTAGCAAAATTGATAAACCCGTCGGGTCCGTGCATGAACAGCGTTTTAGGGGTTTTTGGTAGGTTTTCTCGCAACGACATAAGTCTTCAACAGCAGCAGCGGCTGAGGCAACAACAAAGGTCTTCAACAGACCTTTGACAGCAGTAGTGGCCGAGGCAACAAAGGTCTTCAACAATGACAACAACATCGGTCGAAGCAACAAAGGTCTTCAACAGCTCTTCGACAGCAGCAGCGGTTGAGGCGACAAAGGTACTTTACATGCCCATCATGCTGCAACTAACACATAATAAGTGTTTATATTTTGAGTGATTCTGGCTTTGATAATATTTAATTGTCGTAAATCTCCAGATTGCTTGAAATCTCTCTATTCAATATATTACAAATGTTGAAGACAAAATGTTTGACCTGTGTTTAAATGTCATCTCCCTACCTGATGGGAAACTGTAATTAATATTGAAGTAAGAACATTTATAGTCTTAGTTTGTGGGCCTTGTTGAATAATTGGAGAAGTTTGTATTGTAAAGATTGATTCTCATGTGGTGTTTATTAATATTTGTGCGGTGAGAAGAAAGAGGAAAATGTACGGGGGGAATATTTTATAATGGAAATCAAATTTTAATGTTTGTAGCCATTTTCTTGGGCGAATGTATGAGAAACACATTACCAGAAGAGCCTGAAAGCACCAAAAAAATATACAAATTTACCTAAAGTTATTATGTCTACGACATACAGAACCCTCTACTACAGAGAATGATTGCAAAATAGAAAAATGATAGAGATTTTTCTATCATATAACTATTTTACAACATTCCTAAAAATGATAAATAACAAATCTGAAGTTGCAAAAATATTATTAGGTATATACGCCATTACTTTTTTACTTGAAATTAGATGAATTGGGTGAATTTTGGGCAAACAACATTGGGGTTTGAACGGTCCTAGTCTGCCTCTTCGGTTTCCACATGTTTCTTGGTAGTATCTTGCGGGAAGAGACATTGTGTCTTCTGCTTTGACACCTTAGGCAAAAGAATTTCTGCTCCTCTATCTCAATAGACTGAACCCAAACACCACCAACTGATTGATCTTTACAGATTCTGGTATTCTTTTATAGTGAGCTATTTGATCCTTGCGAAATGGATTGAATCTCCATCCATCATGTCCAAATCGATAGCATGCCCTAGGTAATTCCCAATTTTGTATAAACTTGCTCCTGACTAGTATTGTAAGGTAAATAATATAGCTTGATCTAAATCACATCGTCATAGAGCTCTTTTTTATTATTTGGATTGAAATTAGGGCAGCATCATTGCGTGTATACAAAGTCTTGTTCAAACTTCCATGGTGCACGCTCCAGTATATCATTTATGTCATCTTTAGAAGCAAAATCCGCAATGAAAAACCATTTCAACATGAAAATCACCTAGCTCACATTATTCCAGCTGTGGAATATCCTTGATTTTATCTTTTCCTTTGACCTTGGTTTACTCAGGTGTTTTCTATTAATATATGCAAGTAGTTTGCTTTCTGTTATCAACATCCATTACTTGATGTCTTCTATAAGCTTCAAGCTAAGTTATGGCTTTTGAATGTGTTTTGATTGAAGCCTTCAAATGTTGTTTTGGGTTTTCTGAAAACATTGTTTATGAGGTTTAAGAGCATAAGTTT
>MU223315.1:2670236-2696013 GCA_018584345.1 Thuja plicata | reverse complement strand
ATTTTATGTTTATAAAAAATGTAGATACTATTCATTATAGTATGAAGTAACGTAGAGTTGGTATTGCAGGGCAACAATGGTTGCGGCTACTTTAGGTGGGTAGATGATGTGTCATCTGCATATGTCCGCCCATTTGCACCTGTTATCGATGAAGCTCATCAGTGTAGCTTGTGCTCTCAAGAGGCGGCTTGGGCTGAGATCATATCAATGACAAAGGCTGAAACAAAATTTTTATGAAGACTTCACAGTTTTTTAATTGCATTTAGTTGTATTTTAATTGTGTTTGTTTGTTGGGACCATATGAAAAGATGAACTTTGAATGTATCCCAATTAATTTAAGACAAAATGTGGACATGTAACTGGTTTACGATGTAGTACTATATATATGTGGTAACTTGTTTATAATGTTGTCATGTCAAATTTGTATATATGTGGTAACGTGTTTATAATGTTGTCATGCCAATTTTTTAGTTTTTACTTCAATATGAATTTCGATAGAAACATATTAAAAATTAAAAAAAGAGCAACAAAATTGATAAAAAATCAAAAATTAAAATTTGTAAGAAAATAAATTTTTTCATAATCTTATTTTTTCAAGTTAATCAAAAAATATATAAGTCAAAAATACATATATATTTTAAATAAAAAATCAGCAACAAAAATGATAAGTTAAAAAATTTAGATTTGTAAGAAAATATTTGTTTTTTATAATTATAATTTTTTAACAAGTTAAAAATACATATTATTCAAATTAATTTAAAAAAAAGAAAAATAATCCTTATTCCAATTTCACAATTAGGGATCCAAACACAGAATAGATTAATTTCCAGTTATATTCTAAGTGCACCAAACAGGTCCAAATCTTATTCCAGCTTTCATTTTGAGGATTAGTTAATCCGAGAATAGATCCTTATTTTAGAATAGGCCTATTCTGAATAAGTTAATGCTATGCACCAAACAGGCCCTTATAGCATATGAGGATGAAAACTTAGGATTACAAATTTGTACAACTCTACGAATTCTTTTTCTTTCTCTTTCCACGAAATTTCAAAGAATGCGTGACATTAATTAAGGTTAACACTAGGAATGCACTGAGAAAAGTAATACGACGTACACTCTCTTTCTTTCTTTACTTGTGAGGGAAGGAAGGCTAGAATCAAGAGAGCTGAATTATACGTACTATTCATGGATTTTGTCTTATAAATTCCTAACAAGCTATGACAGACATGCGGAATTCTTTGAGAATTTGAGACATAGTTTTTCGAGCTTGTACTCTGTAGGGTGTTATACCATATTATCTTGAATCTTTCTATAATTGGATTTTGTTTTTAACCTCTGTAGAAATTAAGGTATATAATTTTTAAGATGCATTTTTAGGTGCTTTGATTGTGTTTTTAGCTGGCATTGCTTTTATTTTGGTTTTCATGATGTTAAATTGGGCAGAGTGCTTCGGTTGCAGAACACATTTTGATATATTCTGATGCATATCACATTTTGATATATATATTTGTCTAATTTGTTGGGTTTAATAGGAGTTTGAATCCTGTAATAGGAGTTTGAATTCTGTAATAATATATTTGTCTAATTTGTTGGGTAATTCTGTATTAATATATTTACCTAATTTGTTGGGTTTAATAGGAGTTTGAATTCTGTAACAATATATTTGCCTAATTTGTTGGTTTTGATAGGACTTTTGAATTCTGCACTTAGCAATGGCTACTCCCAGAGAGCATATTGAAGAGATAAGAAGAAATAAATTTTCCATAGGTGGAGAAGAAAACCCACTTACAGAAGATCTCCATCATGCTGTTAGACATCTCTCAGCAGAACTTTATACCAAGGATGTCCATTTTCTCATGGAACTCATACAGGTAGCTTTCTGGGTGATGTAATTCAAGTAGTTTATTTTTCAATTGACATTGCCATTTTTTTTAGTGTAAAATTGAACTTTGGGGGGTTCTGATTGGGCAGAATGCAGAAGACAATGAGTATCCAGATGATGTTGAACCGTCACTGGAATTTATGGTAACGAGCAGAGATGTGACTGGTGTGGGTGCCCCTGCCACTCTGTTGGTGTTCAACAATGAGAAGGGCTTCACTTCCCGAAACATTGAATCCCTCTGCAGTGTTGGACGCTCAACAAAAAAGGGTAAAAGGCAGGGAGGTTACATTGGAGAGAAAGGTACCAGCTTGTGCCTTTAAAATGCATTGTTTAGTGTTTATAAAATTTGTCTTGCTGCAATTATAGGAAAGCCTACTTTTAAAGGTTTTGGCAAATGAATTATGGAGATTATGCATGAGAATGGTTTTTGTGCAGATTATGTAGACATGCAGTACTTGCCCTCTTATATTAGTTCATGTAATCATCATATTTTTAACTTACAAAAACTAGTTGTTTATATGGCTCCAAAGATTGCATCGCTACAGGTTGTGGTCTAAAATCTAGTTTTCTTGCATTTTCATAGTGGATAACAGAGTCAGATTCTTATACCGAGTTTGTAGTTTCCCTGCTGCAATTTAGTTTTGGATGATTGAGATCCTTCAAGTGACAATATATGTTCTGTACTCGGCATATTTCCTAGTGTCTAGCAAAATGGGGTCTTACACATGCTATTAGTAAAACTTCTGCAATGAAGTTTTCTGAATGGAGGAACCATACAGTTTTTAGTTCTTAAAACCCTAAAACCTAGGGTTGGATCTATTTCTTTGCCAGGGAATGATATGTTAGGATAAAATAGCAATTTTTCTTCTGTGACTGTGAAATAGCATTTTCCCATGTTAGTTTGTATAGAATCGAATTAAGAACTTAAAATCTCTTTGCATCTCTTGTGCAATCTATTATCATGCCGAAGTTCGTACTTTTTTTCATTCATTTTATGGTGGTTGTGATTATAAGACTGTATTCTTTTGTTATGAATTAAAAAATTTAAACTATTTCTAGGAGAATAGATCAACTTCTTTTTTAAATAGATGTATTAGAAAATAATAAGAATTTTTAATCTCTAACATTTATTTTTGAAAATTAATTTATTAGTTAATTTTAAATAGAAATTATTATAGATATTTCAAAATATATTTATTATTTATATAAAAAATATTGAAAATTTTAAATTATTATTTTATATACCTTGAAAACTATTTTTAATTTAGACAATGGTACAGGTGAGTTTTTTAAAGAGGCCAAACCCTTATCTATAAGTGAGAAGATCAAATGATGAAGCCCAACAAAATTAAAAAAACAACAAGAAGGAACAACCAAGGTGGTTTGTAACTCAAATGTTGTAGAGAGCACTGTATCTTATGAGTGGATAAAAAATCCTTCCAAGTTGTTCTTTTAAAAGTTTCTCTTGAAGGATCCAAGAGCTTGAAAGAACCCAATAATGTTATTTTGATTTTAATGCTGGACAATATCCACAACTCATTTGTGAGATTGAAAACACAAGAATCTTAGGTTTCACCCAAACACCTGTTGTCCTTAGATTCCATCACCCTACAATCCTCCTTCAATGTTGTTTTCAAAAAGGACCTTGCAAGTATCATTAATCTGACAGAGGCTTTTTTCCAGATTATAGTTCTTCACAAGTCTCATAAGAGGATGGGAAGGCAGAGCTTGTTCCTTTTGCCTCCAAAAATATAGTTGTTTCTTGTGTAAGCATTCCGACATTGCATGACTAGCTCTACAATAGTCGTAGAATTCGCAGACAGTTATTTTACGTTATGAAAACTACATTACTTCTGTTATGTATTCCATTAGTTCAAAAGTTTTATCACCTATAAAATAATGTAATTCAGAGTCAGACGCTACAGAATGTTTCTGTTATGTAATTTAAAAAAGAGATTGCATCTTGGTTTGTTTGAATGAATGGTGAAGCTTTATGTTTCGTTTTGTAAACAAAATGATATATTATTTTCTTTAAAATTTCAGGAATTGGATTCAAGAGTGTTTTCTTGGTCACAAACCAGCCTTATATTTTTAGCAACGGCTATAAAATTAGATTCAATGAAATCCCTCCATCTGGGGTCAAAATTGGGTATATAGTTCCAGAGTGGATCGACAAGCCAAATATTGAAGATCTCAAAAGCATATATAGTGGCCAATGCCAAGGTGAGCTTCCCAATACTGTTATAGCTCTCCCTCTACGCCCCGAGAAGGTGGAAGGTGTGAAGGAACAGCTTGCAAACATTCATCCAGAAATCATTTTGTTTATGTCCAAAATTAAAAGACTCTCTGTCCGTGAAGATGGCCAAAATCAAAATCCCCGGGTGAATGCAGTCTCTGTGTCCCAGGAAATAGCATTTCAGAATGTGAAGAATGAGGGAAGTGAATCATTTATCCTCCATCTATCGGCAGAGGAAAATGGGAAATCGAATGGAGAATGCAGTTATTATATGTGGAGGCAAAGATTTCCAGTGAAAACAAACAATCGGGTGGAGGAGAGAAAAGACATTGACAATTGGGTGATAACACTTGCTTTTCCCCGCGAAGATCGAGTTACCACAGGCAACAGGGTAGGCGCAGGTATTTATGCCTTTCTTCCCACAGAAATAGTCACTGGATTGCCCTTCATAATTCAAGCAGATTTTTTGTTGGCGTCCTCGAGGGAAAGTATTCTTTGGGACAACAAGTGGAATCAAGGGATTCTTGACTGCATTCCTTCAGCATTTTGTGAAGCTTTTCTGTCTCTTGTAAAGAGTGTGAGAGGGGCTCTTCCCTCTGCGAGATCATATTGCTTCAGGTACCTCCCTATTAATAATCCCTCTTATTTGCAGCTAAGACGAATTAGGGATGAAATCCAAGCCAAGCTCAAGACAGAAGAAGTGATGTTATGTGAACCTGAAAATGCCTATTGCATGCCCATTCAAGCTCGCCGAATACACCCAAACTTTAGAAACATATTAGAAAAAGCAATCGAAGAAGGCCTAGAAAAGCCCAGTGCTCTGTGGTCTACTGGAGTATTCATAATACACTCATGCCTTGACAACTCAAGTTCTCTAGATTTCTTGGGAGTGGTCCCTGTGCCCGAGGACTGGTACGCCACATGTATTCGGAGTACCGCTGGTTGGCTGGCAGATCTCTCTGAGGATTTATATGTGCAACTCCTTTGCTTTATTGCTGAGCATTGGAACAGAGGAATTTCAAGCTCTCTCCAGCATTTTCCTCTTTTTAAGTTTGACAATGGCTCCTGTGGTGTTGGGTGGGCAAGTTTGTGGAGTATATCTTCTAAGGGGAGCAAAATATACTTTTCCTCGGAAGAAAGAGTTATTGCATGGTTGACGAGGTGGAATAAAGTTCTGGGCAGTGCTCCACATTACAAATTCATGCCAAATGCAACACAGATGGCCATGAAGAGTTTGAACTATTATGAACAGTCAAGATTGCGGGAATGGCTAGATCGATATGCTAAGATCACTGAACTTTCTGTTTCAAGTTTTGGTAACCAGCTTTTAGAAGAAGCTAAGGCATCTAGAAGTAGGGAATTCATAATCCGTGTGGCTCAGTTTTTTCATTTTTCGTCTGTCAATGGATATATGGATTCAATACAGATGCTCACTTTGTGTAAGGAATTGCCTGTAGTCAGTGATTCGGGATCCATAGTAAATAGTTGCAAAGCCAAGCTTGTGCCTGCATCTATTGGCAATTGGCACAAGCTAATAGGAGACAATCCATGGGCTGGAGAAGGGATTGTTACACTGTCACCAGCGTACATGAAAGCTAATGCCAGTGGACTAAGAGGGGAAAGGGAAGATGAACTTGAGATGTTCATGAGAAATCAGCTTGAAGCAGTGGACATTCCCAAGCTTAAACCCCCTAATGCTCCATTGCCTACAGTTTCCTCTCCCATCCGAGAAGATCAAGTTGTTCTGCTTTTAGAGTGGATTCACTATTTGACTGCGGTCTGCAATGTGTCCCTGCCCAACAGATTCCAAAGTAGCATCATGGAAGGAAAATGGCTAAGAACCCACCGAGGCTATGAGTCTCCAAATAAATCTTTTTTGTACAATACTGAATGGTCATCAGCTGGTGTTAAGTTAAATGACCTTTCTTTTATAGATTGTAGTTTCTACAGGAGGAACATGAATGAATTCAAGAGTGTCCTCCAACGGATTGGGGTGGTTGTTGAGTTTGGAATGGGATATGAAGAAGTTACCAGGGTTGTACAGACACACAGAAATTTCGAAGTCATCAAAAGGCTTTACAAATATCTTCACCAATTCCAATGGAGGCCGAGTTACTCAAACTCTCTCAAAATTTGGATTCCACACAGCGACGAGGTTACAGGTGAGTGGAGGGATCCAAACATGTGTGTAGTACATGATGACAATGGTCTCTTCTATGGTAGGCTACAAATCCTAGAGAGGTATTATGAAGACACACTACTTACCTTTTTTTGGAGCAATCTTGGTGTGTCTCTACATCCCAAGATTGATGACTACTGCAATTTGTGGCTGGACTGGATTAGGAGTAATCATGTGGTAACTGAACCTGGATGCTGTTCAGTTTGGAGGAATATTCTAAAACACTGGAGTCAAAACCCTTCAGCTATAAAAGGAAAGTTAGGAAAGCAAGCTCTAATGTTCCCAGCTCACAGAGGCAGTGGACATATCCAATTATGTTCGCCTAATGAAACCTTTATTCCCGACGACCTTTCATTGAAAGAGTTATTCAGAAAAGCTTCTACGAAGATCAAATTTGCATGGCATCCTAACCCTTCCGATCCCAAAATACCATTGGACTCATTGTTCTCAATGTACGAGTCTCTTGGAGCTCGAAAAATATCACAAGCAGTAGAAAAAAAGGAGGTGTCTGTTTCAAGTGACATTGCTTTGCGCAAGCTTCAAGCGAGAGAAGGCTTGTTCAAAAAAGGTTTGTATATACTTATCCTTGGATATCTTGCATATCCATCCTTCAAATTGTCAGCAAATAAAAGGCATCAAATTGTGAGAGCTCTTTTGGAGTCTTCAGCTTATGAAGCTGCTCAACCATTTGGAGTTATGTATACTTTGACAATAACAAGTGAAGATGATAAGACAGAGCACATTAAAGTGGCTGCACACTCTCCAGTGCGTTGGGAAAAGGATAAAAAGAGGATCTTGATACAGAAATCTGATTCACAAAACCAACTGGCCAAGGTATCCTTGGCAACTAAATTTGCTGAGGTAGTTTCAAATGGTCTATTATCAGAACATCCACATCTTGTTGCAGGTTTGTGTGAGATGCTGAAGTTTGGGTTCATCCTAGGATTTAATGCTGATATAGTCAATGATATGCTCCAGTATAAAAACTTCCAAATCTTTAAAGAAGACGAGAGTTTCCTTTCAGAATTTTTTCCACTTGAAGGCTCTCTTGAGCTATATCAACCAGGAAGACATCAGAGTTCTTCTAGTTGGGGTTCTTGTAGCAGGGGAAGCAGGAAGAGTGTTGGGACATCAGCTAGCCCAGCTAAGTCACCACCGCAATTTTCACTTGATTTTGCAGAAGGATGGGAGAATAGATTGCAAATTTTTAGGCAAGCAATTGACAGCATGAAAGAGTCCACACCCAATTCTTTGAAGATTAAGCTGGTGAAAATGTTGTTCCCTTCAGAATCATCAGATAAAGAGCAGCCAGAAAACAGTTCAGGCCTTAATCTCATGAAGGTGACTGGGGATGCCTGCCTCAAAATGCTCATTGTTTCAGAAGCTCTGGGCGCCAATGAAAGTTGTAAAATGGTGCCATTTAAACTGGAGAATTTACTGGGTGACGAAGTCATAGAATTGGGGAAATGCTTTGGCAGAGATTCAACAAGCGAGAAACGCCCCTCTTCTTCTGGTGATGGGGTTGATGAATGTGACTTGGAGATGCTCAGGGCCATTGCAGGAGCAGCCACTTTGAAGTTCTTCACAGCCCAAGACTAAATTCACTGTCAATGTCTCCTAAAATATAACATAAAAAGTTGTCTACCTATTTTAGTTTGAAAAAAATGCTGTATAAAGGCATATAAAGCATATAAATTCATTGTCAATATTTGTTCATATAAAACTTACATTTAAGTTGTCCAGATATTTTAGTGTTAAAATGTATGTTGTGAGGAGGCATATAAGCCTCCTCTTCATAAATTTATGGAAGAAAGTTTGTATGCTCGCCATGTTAAGCTTCAGATGGATTAAATTAATAAAATAGTTTCAAGAAGCTTTTTTTTTTTTTTTTCCTTTTAATATTAGTAATGGTAAGGAACATGTTAATAATTTTTTTTTGTAAACTTTTTATCTTAAATTTAAAATATTAATATCTGATAATAAATATTATACTTTTGAAATAAATTGGACATAAAATTTGTGGTTTTCATTGAAAAAAAGTTTCAAAGTATAATAAAATAATTTTTTTAATAAATTAGTTTCTTAAATAAGTAGTACATAAATTTATATCTAATAATTTCAAATAAATTAAAATAAAATTTAAACAATCAAATTAGCTTTAAATTGATATTTCTTCTCATTTTTAGACACATATATTTTAGATATCTATACTCAAAGAAAATTAATTTTTATAACTAATTAAATTAATATTATAATTGATTAAAGTAGGTTCTTCTAAATCTAATATTACATCTTCAAGTTAGAGGAAATATGGGGTAAACAGAGGGGTCTTAAAATTATCAATCGGGAATCACCTTCAATTTTCAAGGTCTAAACACTGATTGATAGAGAAATATTAAGACCCTAGAGTAGAGTCGTACCCTCAACTTGGTTGCTAGTGAATTCCTGTAAATTCCCTGTATAGGTGGTAATAAGAGCCCCCTCATGAATCCTAATAACACCTCCTCTAGCCACTTTCCAAGCTCTAGTTGTCCCATCAAAATTTAGTGTACACCATTTTGTTCTAAGAGTTTTCCACTTAGTGTGGCTCTAGAAACTATTTTAGAATTGTCAAATCTATTAAATCCCTTAGGAAGCTTCCAAACTCCAGCCAAAGTCTTATCACAATGAGAGGGTGGTTCGATGGGGGTTTTTCATCTGCTGACAAAGAGGTTTTCTAAGAGAATTTTGTTTAGGATGATCAACACATTATCAACACTACTCTCTTTTTCTCTAAAGATCCTATTGTTCCTTGCTTTCCACAAGCACCAACAAACATGTGGAGGAATTCACTGCCAAAGTTGCCTGATAAGAGGGTGCTTTGAAGGACATTTCCAACCAAGGACAAACTACTGAATATCCCTTTAAAACACCCATTGGATATTGAACTTTTGAAGAACGTTCCGCTAGACTTAGGAGGCAAAATGACAATGAATGAAGCCTGGAAAATTGTCCCCTCATCATTTTTGCAAAGAGTACACCTATTTAAGAATTGAAAAATCCCTCTTCATCAAGTTATTTAAGGTTAGGATTTTTCCATGGAGTGAAGCCCACCAGAAGAAGTTGATTTCCGGGATGAGCTGTGGGTTCCAAACCATCTTCCATCTATTTATATCCCCATTAAACTTTAACAAAAAAATGTAAGCAGTCTTAATTGAAAAGGCCCGAGAGGATTTTTTGTCCAGATAAATTTGTCTTCCTTAGGGAATAAAGGGGGTCACACTTTCTTCAAAAGAAGTTGAAGATCAACAACCTTTGGGAGAAGGCCAAGCCTATTCAAAAAGCTTTGTTCCAGGTTTTCCCACCCACCCCTAGGATTGGTATAATCATCAATAAAAGGGCCAAGGACGGATTTAGCCTGCCTCATAAGTACACTGTAAACACTGTCAATAAGGGGTTTGTCCCCTATTCATTTATCTTCCCAAAATCGTATTGTTCTCTCATTGCCAAATTGTCATTTGAGACCATCTTTAAGCAGAGGTCTATATTTAATTATATTGTTCCATATTTTTGAACTAGATGGGAGGCCAGCCAAGTTAAGAACCTTGTAAAAGCACTCATGATTCAAATACTTGGCCCTCATGATCCTACACCAGTCACCTTTTCCCTCAGCCAACTTCCAGCCCATTTTGGCGATCAGTGCTTTATTCAAATTGGTTAGATTTCTAATCCCTAAACCACCTTGGTAGTTTGGGTGGCAAACAGTATCTCAATTGACAAGATACAACCTTCTTTTCTCTTCAACCCTTGTCCATAGGAAAGTCCTTTGGATTCTCTACAATTTTTCTGCCATAGCTCGTGAGATTTTATAAAGGGAAAGAAACTAGTCTGGTATACCCTTAGGGAAAGCAGTAAGCAGTTGTAATTTACCAGCACTACTAAGAAGCTTGCTCTTCCAACCTGCAAGTTTCCACTAGATCCTTTCAAGAATTCTATTCCAAATGGTAGGGGTAACCTCCTTAATAGTGAGAGGGAGACCCAGATAAGTATCTGGGAGATTGGCACATTGACAACCTAGAATGTCCATAATTTTTTCCTACAGATCCACCTTAGTGTTAGAAAAATAAATCTTACTTTTTTGGTAATTAATACATCGGCCAGAGGCTCGAACATAGTCTTGAAGGAGGCTTTTCCATTCTCTAGCTTCAACCACTAAAGATTTTTCAAAAATAAAAGTATAATCAACAAACTATTGTAGAACAGAGGGGGCTAGAGAGGAGAAAAGTTTGATTCCCTGAATTCTACTAGTGTTGGATAAGTTTAGAAATTTCTGCTAAGAACCTTAGCCAACATGATGAATAGGTAGGGTGATAAAGGATCACCTTGTCTAATACCTTTTCCATCTTTCAAGAACCCCCACAGTATGCCATTAACCAAGAAAAAATAGTGAACATACATTCTCGAACAATTCCAATCAACTTAACATTAAAGCCAAACTTAGCTAAAACCTTTTAAAAGAATTTCCATCTAACTCTATCATATGCCTTGGAGATGTCCAGTTTGAAAGCTATACCTTGATTCCAATTTGTTTCCATCAAGTGGATTATCTCATGAGTTGTTATAGCATCATTAGGAATTTTCCTACCTGGAACAAAGCTCTTTTGATTGCAACTGATACATTTGTCAACGAGAGGCTTCAGTCTATTGACTAGCACTTTTGAGAAGATCTTATAAATTATATTACAGAGGCTTATAGACCTAAAATCAGTCATACACCTTGGCTCCGAGATTTTGAGGACAAGAGAAATATAGATGTTAGTTATCTTTTTCAACAGCTTTGCGATTCTAAATAAGTCTCTGGTCTCCATGGTCACATCATAGTTGAGAATGTTTCATATATCCTGGAAAAAGGCAGGAGGAAAACCGTCTGGTCCAGGGGCCTTGTACACACCCATAGAAAACACCACAACCTTAACTTCATCTTCAAAAATAGGGGCTAATATTTTCTTATTATCATTCTCACAAATAGTTGTAGGAAGGTGGTCTAAGAGTCTATCTTGAACCTCGGATTGATTGCTCCCATAATCCACATACATTTTCCTAAAGTATCATGCAACCATTTCACCAATTTTAACTTCATTAGTAACCTGTTGATTGGATTCATTTAGTAAGCAACTGATGGTGTACCTTTTTTTGTGTCTGCTAGCTGTTCTGTGGAAAAATGCAAAATTTATATCACCTTCCCTTAGCCATTGAACCATAGATCTTTGTTTCCAATAAATTTCTTCTTTACTCAGATTATCTTTCCACTTATTCCTCCAAAATTCTTCTTCATGCAGTGTTTGAGACATATTACCATTGGCCATAAAGTTTTGAAAGTAGAATAATTTGTCCCCAATCACCTTTTTCTATTTGAAGATATCACCAAAAGTGGATTTGGACCATCCCTTAACTTATCTTTTGATGAGGTCAAGTTTCGTGGATATTTTGTGGATAGCATAACCTTGGACTAGGGAGCTCCACTAGTGTTGAATACAGTCTTGAAACTCTGGGTGAGTTGTCCACATGATTTCAAATCTGAAAGGGTGAGGGTTGGATAAAGGTTTACTCATCCATTGAAGGAGGACGGGGCTATAATCTGATACAATTTTGGAGAGGGAACTAAGCGAAGCATTGCATCCCAAGTCCCACCCAACAAAAATAAGGATCCTATCCAACCTAACTTGTATTAAGTGATTTCCTTTCCTATTATTGGACCAGGTAAAGGGGTTACCTTTTAGTTCCAAGTCAAGAAGACCAGGCCTATTGATGAAGTTAGAGAGATCATTCATGTTGTCACTATAGTCCATTAGGACACCCAACTTCTCTGAAGGGAAAAGATGGGAGATGAAGTCTCCAAACACCATATAAAAAGACCTTTTGTCTCCAAGAATTAGAGATAATATTTCTTCCCAAGGTATTTTTCTTCCTCCGCGAGAGTTCAGGGCATAATGTTGAAGAGGTACCAGGTGTAGTTGTCAATTTTGAATGTAACAACAAGATAATTGGGAGAAAATATATAGGTTTCCCTAATAACTTTATTTGGATTCCACATATAGTTGTAATGCCTCCTGAAGCTCCATCAACTCCACAATAGTAGAAGTAGGAGCCCATTCATATCATGTTATCCATTGAGGAGAAAACTTGATAACTCATTTTGATTTCCTCAAGCAGAAGGACATCAACTTTGAGATCTATAATGCATTGTTTGGGAGCAAATTGTTTCTATGGACTGTTTAGCCCCCTCATGTTCCAAGAGAAGAACTTCATTTTTTTATTCTAGTCAGTTACATATAGGGTTGGCTGCCTTCCACTGGCAATATTCCTAGCAGTAACGCTTTTCCTTGAAAATATTCCTGAAGCCCTTTCGACCTTATTTTCTGACCCTACATCAAGCTTCTTAGCTCTTGTGTTCCTTTTCTGAGTTTTTCATTCTTCCTTATCTTCCTCATTTTGCTGAGAATGAGAGGAGGAGGCATTAACATTTGGAGTTAATTGATTTGGTGACCTCCCCAATGAAGTCATCCACACAAGAAGGTTGTTGAGAGTTTGTGGAGGTTTGAGTCTCTTTTTGAGATCTAACATGAGTAATAACCCCTATATCCTTCTACTATAGAACCTCGACTACCGCAACTCCAGACACATCAAGAAGCTAGCTAGTGTCAGTATGAGGGCTAGTATAAAATCCCAACTGAGCGGCCAATGAAGGACAACCAACATACTTATTATCCACTTCCATAACAGAGACAAACTTGACTCCAAGAGGGGAAGGACCCTTACCCCCTGTAGCTATGGTGGAATTTCACCTTCCTCCATGATACCCGGTGACCCCATCCTCTCTTTATTGTTCATGTTATCTTGAACACAAGGCCTAGGGGATTTCAACATCTCCAACAGACCATCAGTAAAAGGGTAGTCATCCAACTCGACAGAGTTAGGATTCTCTTTTACCTTGTAATTGGATTCCATTTTTCTCTTTCCACGTCCCCATGTAGGTGCCTCCTACACTCCATCATCTGGGGTCTCCACTAAGCCTTATCTTCCATATCCCATTGGTCCTTCTTCCTAGATGTATCTATGGAGCCATCCTTCCTGTACCTCTTCTTCAAAGCCCAATATTAATTTCAAGAAAGATATACCACATCCCACAATTCTTCTTCTTCGCGGCATAATCTTTGGTTCAGGGTAGTGGATGATTGGGTACCTAACCACCTCCTTTCCCTACCTAGTAACCACATAAAAATCCTTCAAGAGAGGTATATCTAGATTTTCATGAATATTTTCCAAGACATCCTCAATTTCACCCAGGAGGCGGCCTTTCACCAGCTTCTTGTAAAGCATTTTTTCCATCACCTTGCTCTCCCCAATGTCCAAAGTGGATGCCAAAAACATGGAATCCATGTCCGAATTCACCCTAAAGAAGTGATCAGACCACAAATACTTTGTTCCCAGTATCATCTTTATAGCATGTAATACAAAACAATGGGTCGATTTGAAAATGTGTCATAGCCTATTCTCCAATAAGTGCCCCAAAAAATCCAACTATCTTGTGGAACCTAAAAGTCTAACAGGTGTGTCCATCCTATCCCTCTCACAACCTTGTCACTCAGTGCCACCAAAGATAGAAATGCGATAATACCTTTCGAGTTCAACTCTCCTTATAAGCTTTCTTATGACAGTAAGGAAAAATTAGTATTGTTCATGTAGTCAAGGTCTATCATCTCCACATGCCAAAATTAACTTCAAATGTTGGAAGCCATCGTATTGGCATGCCATGTGTCCCCTTCATTTACAAGGAATAATGTCAATTGCTTAATTGCTATCACAACTATGATTTCCTTGATCATGTGAATTAAAGGTGGATGCGATAGTGTCCAATTTATTAATGCCTCATAATTAATAAAGATGTTATTTCGATGTCTTGTAAAACCACCTAAACAGTGCCCCAATCTTATGTCATATGATGAAGAGGAACTTAACCATTTTCATCCGCAACAACCTTGTCCATCTCATTGGTCTTTCCATTACCTTCTTGATAAATATGAGATATTTAAAAATCTTCAAATGTCCTAATTAACTTCCAAATGCTATCCACCCATTTTTTGAAATTTCTAGTTAGGAATAGATCAAAGTTTGATGGCATTTAGCAAGATCATTGAGTCCCCTTCTAGATGTAGTTTCTTTAATTTCAAATCCAAACCTAATTTAACTCAATGCCAAGTTTCCATAGATTTAGCCTCGTTGTTTATTATAAGTCCTAGAGGGAGAGAGATTGATCCCCAAACTTTACCTTAATGATCATGGGCAATGCAACTTGGACCATCGGGCCCCGAGTTGCCTTTCAATGTGACATCAAAGTTTATCTTGCACCGCTCATTCTCAGGAGCAACCCAATTCAACTTATTTAAATCATGAAGCGAAATATCAACCTTTCAAGCCCCATTAACGAGGACCAACATTAATTATATCTTATTCTTGTAATTAGTTAAATTATATTCAATTACTAATTTATTACTTGATAGTAACGAGCTTCAGAATTTGAAGTGGGAAGATGACACCCCCTCCTGAAACCTAAAGCTATATTTCTTTATAGAATTCTATCTCATAATCTTTGCGTATTTGACCATTTGAATAATCTTTGCGTCTTTTGTTGCTCTTTTGCTAATTCTATTTGGAATTTTGTGTTCAATAGTTTTGCCAAGTTTTTGGATTGGAATATTGAATTTGACAACTTTTGGTTTGAATGCATTTTTGGTATTGTCAAGAAGCTAAACAAAGGTGACAATATGATTTGTTTTTTTTTATTCAATGAGATCCTTTGGTTTTTGTGGAAACCGATAAATGTCCAATACTACCAAGGCACAAAGAGGATTCCTACTAAATCCATGTGTACACTAATATTATCTTTTTTTGTGTGACATGTTACTTTAACTCTGAAAATTCCAGTGGACAAGTTCAGGAAAATAGTAGAAGATGACTCTTCACCAGTTTTCAAAGAGGACATAAAAGTGTCGACTTTTGGCCAAAAGACTTGAAAACTGATCAATGAATTACTCATAGTTGAAGTGAGGGCGGAAACTACCAAAGGAAGAGATGAAGCAATTAGATATATGACATGATCCCACCAAAAATTTGACAATTCGAGTTGGGAAAGAATCTCCTCTCCTATAGGAGCTATACGAGAATGAGATTCTTTCCAAGAAAGAAAAGGCATCCCAAAACCAGATGAAGAATAACAAGTTGAAGACAAAGATCAGCAACAAGCTGAATGAGAAGAAGATGATGACAAAAATGATGATGATAATGAATAGTTCAAACTTTTCACATACATGATATTTTGATGTAAACACTGCTATATTTTATAAATGTGCTCATGTTGAGCTACAATATGTAGTCAATTTTGAACTAGTTTCATTTTGATAGACAAATATGTATTCCTAAACTAGTATGCTATGATGTGACGAGCTAGATCACTCTATGTATTCTAGACTTTATTTTCAGTAATAGATGTGCAATTCGAAGAAGAAATTACTAATTTATTAAATTCAATCATAATCTCCACTACATTTATGATAAATTAATTTATTATTCTTTGTAATTTTTCATTACCATTTCAATTTAAAATGCATCAGCTCCTTGTAGGCACCGAAAAATGTCCTCATGAAATCAACAAAATTTGACTATTAATTAAATAGGCATTTATGTTTATTTAATTAATTCATTGGCCTTTTCATCTATTGTTTAAATAAATATTTATTATTTATTTAATTAATTCATTAACCTTTTCTTTCTTAAAAAAAATAAAATTTTATTTATTTAATTAAGCCTTTTACCATATCCTAATTCTTCTATTTATCAAATAAACACCCTTTGTTTATTTGATAAATTCTAAAATCCTCTTCTTTTCATTTGACCAATCACATGAATTCACATGGATCAACTTCTAAAAAATTCTCCTTGTGCCACTTGTCATTCATCTCTTCATTTGACTTTCTCCACTTAGCTTGTGTCTAGGTTTAACGCACGTTGAAAAGTCAACACACCTCTTCCACCTCTTAATCTCAACAACTCACTCCTTTCACTTCTTAATCTCTTTCACTCCTACCAAAACCCTACCTAACTTTGCATTCTATGCAATTTCCTAGTGCCTCTTAATCTCAACCATTGGTTTTCATGAGGTTTCTATGAAAGACATTTTCTCCTCATTTTGGAACTAATCACCTTATGCAATCTAGAGCTTGTACAACCTTAGAGAACTTGAGAGCTATTTTGTGTCCTAGCTATCTTTGAGAGTGCATCACCATTATCATCTCTATACTTGCATTATCACTATCATTCCATTATCACTCAACCATCTCCATTCACCATAGCCTCTTGTACTTTGTGCTACAAAACTGAGAGCACCTATATCTCATTTACAAACAAATTCTTGGTTGATAGAAGGACAAGAGAACCAAGTGTTTCATGAAGGCATTAGATTTGGTTTTTCTCTAATATATATATTTTTTCATGAAGTTGTTCTCTTAAATGATGATTAAATGCTTATGATATATTTGCTTATTAGATTTCATATTTGCATGCAATTTCTGAGTCATCGTTCCTCCCAAACTTGCAATTTAACTTTGCTCTTTACATTTGCTTAAGATAATCCTCCAATACTTCTCCATCCAACCATTCATAAATTTACTTAAGATACATGTTAGTTTCAGATTTGAGTATGCATAGAGCGATCATCCCATAAATATTATTTTAAATTTCCCGCCTCCTTGTGGAGTAAGCAAAAATTAAAAAAATATTGTCTCTTTTGTGAATAGGTTCACCTTTCATTTTACAATCTCCTATCATTAGCCGCCATTCACAATAAACCATCTTGTGATACTTGTCCTTGAGAGACCCCTTCTAATCCAAGCCATTGATTTTATGGCAATATCTTAACTCTTCATTTCTCACACCACGAATCTATAAATAGAAGTATTTCACCCTTCATTTTTGTCGAGCCTTCTGATATCAAAGGCATGTTGCTATTTTGTTATCACAAAGTCTCCATCATATCAAGATTACACTGAGTTTGCTATTGAGCCATCTACATCCATAGATAAGCTAATTTGCTGGCTTCACAGGGACTTTGAATTCTTAAATAAGTTATTTGCCTAATTTGTTTGTTGGTTTTAATAAATTTTGAATTCTGTAGTAATATATTCATCTAATTTGTTGGGTTTAATGGGTCTTTGAGTTCTGCACTTAATAACAATGGCGACTCCCCGTGCGCATATTCATGAAGAGATAAGAAGAAATAAGTTTTCCATAGGTGGAGAAGAAAACCCACTTACATAAGATCTTCATCACGCTGTTAGAAATCTCTTAGCAGAACTGTACACCAAGGATGTCCATTTTCTCATGGAACTCATACAGGTAGGTTTTTGGGTTATATAATTCAAATTGTTTATGTTTTTAACTGACATTGCCCTTTTGTATCAGGGGTGATTTTGTTTTCAATTGACATTGCCTCTTTTTTTGTCTGTAAAATTGTTTCTTTGTTTCTGGTTTTAATTGACATTGCCTTTTTGTTTCGAGGGTGATATAATCAAATTGTTTCTGTTTTCGATTGACATTGCCACTTTTTTTTGTCTGTAAAATTAAGGTATGGGTGGTTTTGAATTGGCAGAATGCAGAGGACAATGAGTATGAAGCTGATGTTGAACCATCATTGGAATTTGTTGTAACTAGCAGAGATGTGACTGGTGTGGGTGCCCCTGCTACTCTCTTGGTGTTCAACAATCAGAAGGGCTTCACCCCTCGAAATATTGAATCCCTCTGCAGTGTTGGACGATCCACCAAAAAGGGTAAAAGACAGGAAGGTTACATTGGAGAGAAAGGTATCTGCTCTTGCCCTTAAATTCCATTATTTAGTGTTTCTAAAATTTGTCTTGCTGCAATCATAGGAACTGTCTACTTTCAAAGCTTTAGCAAATGAATTATGGAGATCATGCTTGAGAATGGTTTTTTGTGCAGATTATGTAGACATGCAATTCCTGCTCTCTTATACTAGTTCATGTAATCGTTAGATTATAGACTTACAAAAACTAGCTGTTTATATGGTTCCAAATGATTACATCGTTACATCTTGGTTTCCTTGAGTGAATGGTGAAGTTTTATATTTCCTTTTGAATTCCTCTGAAAGGGTATATCATATTTCTTTTAAATTTCAGGAATTGGGTTCAAGAGTATTTTCTTGGTCACAAATCAGCCTTATATTTTCAGCAATGGATACCATATTCGATTCAATGAAATCCCTCCATCTGGGGTCAAAATTGGGTATATAGTTCCAGAGTGGATCGACAAGTCAAATATTGAAGATCTCAGAAGAATATATAGTAGCCAATCCCAAGGTATGCTTCCCAATACTGTCATAGTTCTCCATTTACGCCTAGAGAAGATGGAAGGAGTGAAGGACCAGCTTACTAACATTCATCTAGAAGTCATTTCGTTTATGTCCAAAATTAAAAGACTGGAGAGTCCGTGAATATGGCTAAAATAAAAATTCTCGGGTGAATGCAGTCTCTGTGTCTCAAGAAATAACATTTTAGAATGTGAAGATTAAGGTCCAAGTGAATCATTTATTCTCCATCTTTCAGCATTGGAAAATCAGAAACCGAATGCATAATGCAGTTATTACATGTGGAGGCAACACTTTCCAGTGAAATCTAACAACAGGATAATGGAGAGAAGAGATATTGAAAATTTGGTGATAACCCTTGCTTTTCCCCGCGAAGATCGAGTTACCACAAGCAACAGGATAGGTGCTGGTATTTATGCCTTTCTTCCCACAGAAATAGTCACTGGATTGCCCTTCACAATTCAAGCAGATTTTTTGCTGGCATCCTCAAGGGAAAGTATTCTTTGGGACAACAACTGGAATCAAGGGATTCTTGACTTTATTCCCACATCATTTTGTAAAGATTTTCTATCTCTTGTGAAGAGTTTGAGAGGGGCTCCTCCCTCTGCGAAATCACATTGTTTCAGGTGCCTTCCCATTAATATTCCTTCTTGTCTGCAGTTAAGACGAATTCAGAAAGAAATCCGAGCCAAGCTCAGGACAGAGAAAGTTGTCTTATGTGAACCTGAAAATGCCTATTGCATGCCCATTCAAGCTGGCAGAATACATCCAGAGTTTAGAAGCATATTAGAAAAAGCAACGGAAGAAGGCCTGGAAAAGCCCAGTGCTCTTTGGTCTACTGGAGTATTCATTATACACTCGTGCCTTTGACAACTTGCCTTCTTTGGGGTGCCTTGACAACTTGCCTGATGGATGGTACGCCACATGCATTCGAAGTACCCCTGGTTGGCTTGCCAATCTCTCTAAGGATTTATATCTACAACTCCTTTGCTTTATTGCTGAACATTCGAATAACGCAATACCAAGCTCTCTCCAGCAATTTCCTCTTTTTAAGTTTGAAAATGGCTCCAATGGTGTGGGGTGGGCAATTTTGTCAGATATATCTTCTAAGAGAAGCAAAATATACATTTCCTCAGAAGATATTGCATGGTTGACGAGGTGGAATAAAGAGCTGGGAAATGCTGCACATTACAAATTTACGCCAAATGCAACACAGATGGCCATGATGAGTTTGAAATCTTATAAACAATCAAGATTCCGGGAATGGCTAGATCGATGTGCTAAGATCACTGAGCTTTCTGTTTCAAGTTTTAATAAGCAGCTTTTGGATGAAGCTAAGGCATATAGAAGTAAGCAATTCATAATTAATGTGGCTCATTTTTTTCATTTTTCATCTGTCACTAGTTATATGGATTCAATGCAGATGCTCACTTTGTCCAAGGAATTGGCTCACTTTGTCCAAGGAATTGCCTGTAGTTACTCATCTGGGATCCATAGTAAGTAGTTACAAAGCCAAACTTGTGTCTGCATCAATGGGAAAATGACACAGGCTAATAGGATACAATCCATGGTCTACAGAAAGGGATTGTTACACAATACACTGTCACCAGTTTACTTGAAACCAAATGTCAGTGGACTATTAGGGGAAGATGAACCTGAGAAAGAAGATGAAATTGAGGGTTTTATGAGACATAGACTTGGAGGAGTGGACATTCCCAAGATAAAACCCCCTAATGCTCCATTGCCTACAGTTTCCTCTCCCATTAGAGAAGATCGATTTGTTATGCTTTTAGAGTGTATTCACTCTTTAATCATTTCTGGTGACTCCCTGCCCAACAAATTCCAACATAGTATCATGGAAGGAAAATGGATAAGAACCCACTGAGGGTATGAGTCTCCAAACAAATATTTCTGTACAATATTGAATGGGCATCGGCTGGTGTAAAGTCAAATGACCTATCTTTTTCAGATTGTAGTTTCTACAGCAGGAACACGAATGAATTCAAGAGTGACCTCCAACGGATTGGGGTGGTTGTTGAGTTTGGAATGGTATGTGCAGAAGTTGGTAAGACAGTCCAAACACATAGAGATTCTGAAGTCATAACAAGGCTTTACAAATATCTTCACCACTTCCATTGGCGGCCTAGTAACATGAGCTCTCTCAAAATTTGGATTCCAAATCCATACAGTGGTGGGCTTTCAGGTGCGTGGATGAATTAAAAAATGTGTGTAGTCCATGATGACAATGGCCTCTTCTATGGTAGGCTACAAATCCTGGAAAGGTTTTATGAACACACTCTACTTCCCTTTTTTTCTAGCAATCTTGGTGTGTCTCCTCATCCCAAGATTGAGTACTATTACAATTTGTGGCTGGACCGGATAATGAGTAATCATGTAGTAACTAAGCCCGATTGCTGTTCAGTTTGGAGGAATATTGTAAAGCACTGGAGTGAATCTCCTTCAGCTATAAAAAGATTGTTAGAAAAGCAAAGTCTAAAGTTTCCAGCTCACACAAGCAGTGGACATATTCAAATATGTGCACCTAATAAAACCTTCATTCCCGACGACCTTTCATTGAAAGAGTTATTCAA
Source organism: Thuja plicata (assembly GCA_018584345.1). Taxonomy (NCBI): domain Eukaryota; kingdom Viridiplantae; phylum Streptophyta; class Pinopsida; order Cupressales; family Cupressaceae; genus Thuja; species Thuja plicata. The sequence continues at coordinate 2,674,710 of MU223315.1, read as the reverse complement.
GAAAGCTTCTACAAGAGTCAATTTGCTTGGCATGCTAACCCTTCAGATCCCAAAATACCATTGGACTTATTGTTCCCAATGTACGAGTCTCTTGGAGTTTTTAAACTATCACAGGCAGTAGATGAAAAGCAGGTGTCTGCTTAAAACAGGGGAGGGTTTGTTCAGAAAAGGTCTGTATATGTCGATTATCCTTCGATATCTTGCGTACAGTGGCAATTTTTCTCCATATAAAACAAAACATAAAAGTTGTCTATCTAGCTATCTTAGTTTCAAAAATATGTTGTGCAGAGGCATACAAGCCTTCTCTTCATAATTTTACAAAGGAATTTCGAAGATTTGAAAACTATGTTGCTCTTGATGTTAAGCTTCAGATTATATCAGCTGATGAAACAGAGAAGTCTTTGACTAGTGCCATCTTCACTAAGTATGGATCATAGCCATGCAATGGCTTGAGTTAATAAAATAGTCTCTATTTGACTTTTTCTATATCAGCAAGGTGGGTGGAGTGTAATGGTAAAGTAGTTATAATATTTTTATTTTTTATTTTTATCATGAATTTGAAATATATCTTTTCATATATGTAGTAAATAATATAGTTTCAAAGTATAATAAAATATTATTTAGTAAATTGTAACATGTTAAATTATAATAAAGAATTTCTTTATTTAATATGAATTTGTCTGCTCGTGTTTTAAGCTCCTCACATATAATGATGTATTTTGAGAGGGTGTGAAAATGATAAGGCTATGATTACTAATGAATTTCTTTTATTTTACTTTACATGACTATAAAATTATCATGTCAATTATTTTTTCACCAACTTGCATGAATATATTTATGACTAATCTAGAAGAAATTTTATTTGGGGAAATTTGCGTTGGAAATGTTTGTTAATTTTGTGGGTGTCAAGGTGCTAGATGGCACAAACTCTATGATTTTGTTTTTTAGAAAGATGATACTACTAGATTGCCCCCCACACCTACTTAATGCATGTCGAGCCCAAGTTTGAGGTTCAATGTAACAAGCTAAGCTAACTAGCAAGAAAAGTAACTTAAACTTTTAACATTTCTTCCATATAGATAGCAATATATATATATATATATATTTTAAAGTACAAGATACCTAAAATAGATCAACTTCAACTAAGCCTTATTTAATATTTACAATAAGTAAAATGAACTCAATGAATGCTTGCTAGGCAATGGGTCACCTTGAATAAGGTTTCATAATTACAAGAACGTCTTACGTGCAGTCATTGTTCACCACCCTACTCGAATTGTGATTCTCAAGTGTTACCTTTTGATCTCGATTGTCCAATTTCTTAGGCTTGAAAAATAGTCATTAGGTCATGCATTCATAACATGCATGCTCTTGAAAGATGGTATACTCCGATCAGAAAATTGTATAAGTGCAGACACTCAAAAATGGTCCAATGCCTATGTGCTCCCTTTTTAACATGTCTTATATTCATTGATATTGTGTCATTCTTCTATGTCATCACCATCATTGACATTTCTCTCATTTTGCATCATAACCCTAATCGATTGGCCAATTTGATCATATTCAAAATCAATATCAATACTTTCAAAATTATTTCAAAACTCTATTAAACCTTTCAAAATCAGTTCAAATCAATTCAAATCGATTCAAAACCATTTCAAGTCTTTCAAAATAATTTTATCATCTTATCAATGTCATCAAAATCGGTTTACGAACATTTGGAATCAGTGCAAATCATTTTTATCATTATCAAACCCCCTTTTCAAAACCATCAAACGCTTTCAAAACATCAAAATCATTCCAACTTTTTATCAAAATCATTGAAATTGATCCAATTTTATGTCTATTGTCATCATTTTGATCAATGCTCAACTAATTCCTTCTCTTCGAGTAAATAACCCATGGTTTATCGCTATGTCCTAGTTTGAATAAATAAATAGACTTTATTTATACCTTTTGTCTTAGCTTCCACAATTAATTAATTGTCTAACATTTTTTTATGGCATTAAAGAAAAATGCAAAATACAACTTAAGTAAAATTGTTCATCTGGCTCAATTACTTCTACGACCTCCCTCTTCCTCCTTCGTTCTTTTTTTTCCACAGTCATTTTTCTTCTTTTTCGACGATAGGTAACCAGATAATAATAATATTTAAAAGCTCCTCGAAACCTACGTTTTCTCAATGCTTCGAGCATTTCCTATCCATTTCCTTGCATTTCGTTCTCATTTCATAATTGGTTATCCCAAATAAAATGTTGCTTTCCAATTCATTTCTACAAGTCATTCCCTTTCATTTAGAATTTAGTTACAACATATATTTGATAAGTCATGTATCAAATGTGATATATCATTCTACAATATAGTCTAATCGGCGTATTAGCCGATTCCTTCTTGTTTTAAACAAGATTAATTATCTGGTGTACTATTACTCACGCTGATGAGCAGAGTTTGGTTTAAAAGGTCGAGTATCCGACTTATTACATGTGAATAAAATAATAATATTTCAAATTATCCTAGAATAAAAAATAAATGATCAAATATATATATATTTAAGCGAATTCTCAGACGTATATGTATATACATATATGTGTATGTATATGTATGTTTATGTATGTATGTATATATATCATTCACATACATACATATTTATCTATGCATTGGATCATTATTTTAACTTGTACAAAATATCATAAATGCATTTAAATAATTCAATGTTAACTTTTAGATATCAATTACTTATTAATTAGTTTAATTAAATAGAAGTATTTTTGTCCTAATAAAATTCATTGAGGAATAGATAAACCCTAACGACTCAATGGTCCTTCTAGGGTTGACAATTTGAAACCTAGACCTTGGCATACAAAACTAAGCTAGAACCCTAGATGTGGCACTTGCCTAGAGTAGACGTGGAAACCTAGGGTGGGAAAAACCACGGTGAGAAACGCTACTACAATCTACTGTCCTAATCCAACTTCATTAATAAATTCAATTCGAATGTTTAAAGACACCAACCCTAAGTAGTCACCAAACCTCTTTACGTGAGCACCAACTCATCAATAATATGAGCACCAAATCATCAAAAATCTGTACACCAACTCATAATCTACATGAATTACATATAATTATAACTTTATGATTTCCTTTTGCAAATATGAATGAACTAAGAATTTGATATAAAAAGACAAATCTGATTATCTCTCTGCAAAATGACTTCAATTTGAAATGCTAATAACCTCATTTGTAAACTGAATTTAACCAAACATAATAAGAATATAATTTGTGCAAGTTGATTCCAATTCAAAAATTTAAATACAAGTCTTTTAGTATATATATAAGTGTACCTTTGAAATATCTCTATTATCAATAGATTCACACTAGTTTAGAAATTAGATAAACTAAAAATCAATCCTTTTTGCAAATATAGAATTCAAATAATGTCAAATAAAACAACTAATAATCAAAATTTAAGTACTATATTGAGACTTACTATTAAACTTTTTTTTTATTAAAAACTGTATACATGATATCTCTTGAAAAATTAATCCCATACCTCTCCAAATTACCTCCAATGCACATAGTGAATGTATCAATGTATCCACAATATTTATAATCAATCAATTTTCTTCATCATCGTTATCATCACTTAAAATCTCATCCTTCACACACCACTCAATAAAAGTTCTTCTAAATACTTTGTATAATGTTTTATCACCTTTGTGATATTTTCATTCACATCCATAACACTCTTACCATCGACTAACAACATATAAATAAACTCCTCTATCTCCATTGGTTGAAGAAACAATTAGAAAATTAACCAATTGGTTTGCTCATGTTTGTTATAAGTCCTCAAACAAATCATCGAACCTTTTATATGGCATGTAGATACAATAAAGAATAAAGTTATAAAACAAAACAAACTAAATGTTGTCATGGCATAACTTATTCATACATGCCTTTAATCTCTAAGGGCCCGTTTGGTTGCACCCCAAAACTGGGTTATGCGACCCATAACCCAGTTTTGGGGTGCAATTCCCTGTTTGGTGACCGTTTTAAAGAATGCGAATACGGATTTGCATAACCCCATTTCGGCAAAAACGTGGATGCCAAAATTCTGGCTGAGGAGGTGGAATGACTTTCATCTCCACGGTTTTGGAGAAGATTAAAGCCATTTTAACTTCGCCGTCGGGTCCAGCGCACTCCAGGGTTTGCGATTTTATATTGGTTTGTATATCTTGTAAGGTCCGGATCACTGCGTGGATATATCGCCGAATCCACGGTTTCATGTCCATGGTTTGCGTGAAAATCTCTGTGAAGTGTTTGCACAAAATTTATCTACTGTGATCATCTGCTCTGCGAAGGTGTTCTCTGCGAAGGTACGAGGGTTTTCAACAGGTACAAGGGTTTTCAATGTTGTCGTTTCTCTCTGGTTTTCAATAAAATATAATAAATATATCAAAACGGACTAATCATA
>MU223315.1:2655048-2670186 GCA_018584345.1 Thuja plicata | reverse complement strand
AGGTACAAGGGTTTTCAATGTTGTCGTTTCTCTCTGGTTTTCAATAAAATATAATAAATATATCAAAACGGACTAATCATAAATTAATTTTTTTTAAAAAAATTTAAAAAAAATCGGTGTCATATTCCAACTCCAATTCGAACTGAACAACCAAATGAAGAAGATGGAGATCCAAAATCCAATTCTAATTCGAAGTGCAGAACCAAACAGAGAATATGGAGACTTGCATTCCAATCCCAATTTGAAAATGTTCAACCAAACAGAGAATGAGAATTTCATAAATTCCAATTCCTATTTTCAATTTGACAACCAAACGGAAAATGTGGATTTACAAATCCATCTTCCAGGACAACCAAACAGTCCCAAAAAAGCATAACCAGGGTTTGCATAACCAGGCTATGGATAACCATGATTTGCATCATTTTCCAATTCCCCAACCAAACGGGCCCTAAAGCATATCATATATGTTCTTGCATACATAAAAATGAAACGTTGTGAAAGTCTCGTCAAAGCATATGATTCGTATTTACTTAACTACTCTTGTGTGTACCAACTCCAAAACTTATTTCCTATCGATGGATCCTATACAAAAAAATATATACCGTGGCATGTGCACTTGGCAAAGTCGACATGATGCTGTTACTTCTTCAGTGTTGACAGCATTCATTCTTTTCTTTACTTCCTTCACTTTCTTCTTGATGATCATTGTCTTCCTTAAATAAATTAATATTTCCTTTCATTACAATCACTTCTCTCTATTCCTTTTATTAAAATTGATGTCGTCTCCAAGCATTATACTATTATCTTTGTGAATCAATTAATTGTTTTTTTTTTTTTTTTGTGTTTTTGTTGTTGTTGTTGTTGTTTTTTTGGCTCTTAGTATCTATTGATTTCATCATTGTATAAATAACAATAATATTTTGACAGAAATAATAACCTATCTTGACATCAATGGCAAATAATTCCAACGATCTCTCCTTCTCGAATTAATGTAAAATACTTTGATCTGAAACATCAACATGAAGTACGAGAATTAAATCCTCACCTGAATCAATATTCTCAACAATGTCAATGCGATAAAATCTGAAACAACATTAGCACTATGAAGCAACATACAAACAACATTAGCACTATGAAGCAACATATACTCTTAAAATTTTGAAACAACATTAACACCATAAAGTAGTATATACTATTAAAATATGAAGCAACATTATCACCATGAAGCAACATATAATCACAATCATTTTCCCCCTATAACATCAATTGACAAAGGGTATGGGATAACACCTTTTGACAATACAATGCTCCCCCTAAGCAGATGATTGTATGAAAAATTGAATTAGAGAGAAGATAAACCTCATGAATGTAGCTATGCCAAAGCCAACTATCACCAATCTGTCCAAACAAAAAAAAGTTTACCTTTTACTTCTCTCAAACTTTAAATATTGCTCTCTATTCTTTTTCCTTTAGCAATTACCCTGCCTATTTCAACTTCTTTGATTTCACACCCTTGAACATTAAAGTTCACCAATATCCATTGTCATATAATTGGCTGACACTAAGAAAATTATACTTTAGTTTCTCTACATACCATACATTATGTACTTTGAAAGTATCATTAGTGCTCAAAGTACCTTTACCACAAATTTGGACTAAAGATCTATTACCAAACTTTACTACACCACCATTCCAATCAATAAAGGTAGTAAACTTACTCTTATTACCTGTCATATTATTCGAACAACCACTGTTAAGTATCCAAAGGTTTTGTCTATTCGCATGAGGAGAAATCTGAGCAATCATGGACTTCTTCTCCTTATTTCTCCATACCTTTTCTATCCCTTATTCAAAAACCTTCACTCTCATGTTCTTATCTACAAAATTCATGTGACAATTTCTTATAATATGACCAACATTTTGACAATTGAAACAAATAATATTTAAATCCTTCAAAGAATCAAAAGAATTATTACTAGAAAAACTAATTTTTCCTTCTTGGCACAACTCTACAGTTAGTTTCCTTATGACTAAAGTAATTACATAAATTGCAATAATCATAGAAAGAATAAAACATGTTTACTATCATTTTGCTTGTGGAAGGATGTCACCTATCAATATCTCTTTTGTCTCTGAACGTTAACAAACCCATCAATATTTTATTTCTCACTAAAAACATTACTAGAACTTTGATCCTTTTCAAAGCCTAAACTAGTTTTACCATTGTTTAACCTCTATTGAGCTATCATTTCGTCTAGCAGGTCTAAACTCTTCTCAAATGTTTTTTTTCATAAAAACCTTTAATTGTTCAAGTTCATTCCTCAAATTGACAATTTCACTTTCTAACTTTAGACAATTTTTAGATTTTTAAAAAAGTTTAGAATTAATTACCTCATCTTGTCTTTTACCTTCTTCAATCTCAACCTTTATATTGACAATCATGTCTAGCGTAAGTGCAAGAAGTTGGGTCTCAATTCGGCGGAAGTCTTGTGGAATTGAAAAATGCCACTAGAAATGGGCACCCGTCTTACATTCGGACACCCGATCAAAAATTTAAAAAATGGGTGCCCATTTTTTTTGAAAATGGGTATCGTTTTTAAAAATGGGTGCCCGTTTTTTAAATATTTTTTAAAAAATTATATTTAATAAACACATTTTTACATGTCGATTTATTATATTTAAGAAATGGGTACACGTTTTTCAACGTGTGCCCGTTTTTTAAAATTTGAATTTACAAGACCACCCTTTGCATTGGATTTCGGTTCGGGACAGACTTGGTCCCACCAAGCCTATGCTTGGACCTCAAAAATAATGGCTAAGGCATTTGAATACCAGATTTTTGTCTTGCTGTAATTTTTTGAGGGTCTTCCTAATGAAATTTTTTGACGAAATAAAAACCCATTAAAACTCTTATTGTCTAGATTTCATAAATATAAATTTTATAGTGATATGATCAATTTTACTATTTTTATAATATTTATTAATCAAAAGTGGTACCTAAACTTAAAATGGTAAGGTTCACTAAAACTTTAATAACTTTTTTTGTTTTTACATTTTTTTTAAAAATAATCTATATGACATCAATTTACATAGAATTTCCTTGAAGATAAAAAAAAAATTGAAAAAATATGAATTTTTTATCAAATTATGGTGGTCGTACACAAGAGGTTTCAAAAATATATTTTACAGTTAATTAAAAATTAATTTTAAAAAAATTCAATAAAAAAAGAAAAAATATTCTCATCAATCTTTGGTGTCTTAAACCTATCTTTCCCCAGAATAATTCACAAAATTTCATTTATTTAGGTCAAAATATGGTGGTCATAGACGTGTGTGGTATGGTCCCGAAACAAACATTTAAAAAAAGTAGTTTTTAAACAGACATACTAAAAAATAATTTTTACCATGTGGGTATTTAAATAAATTATATATTTGAAAAGTAGACTCCGAGCACTACATTTTTTATTAGTGATTTTTTTTTAGATTCAGTCTTTAAGTGCCTCAAATTTTGACATCAATTGACAACAAATTTGAAAAATAGGGAAAACACTTCCACTTTTTGCCCAAAAGTGGGACTCAACTTCTTGTAGCAACTCTCTAGTTTCCTTCGTCAAATTCCTCCTTTAGAGCTTCATTTTCATTCATTTCTTTAGGTTTCTCTTTCTGCAATCTCTTGATTCCTTCTAAGGCACACAACAACTCTCCTTCAATACATTTTTCTCCCTCTTCGATACCATCTTCATTACTCTGATCTAATGAGCCAATTGCCATGAATAATACCTCACCATCAAATTCATCATTATCTTCAGAGTAAAAAAAAATTCTCTAGTACACACACTTTTCTTCTTCTTTGAGAACTTTTATTCTTCTTTTTGAAATATTCCTCACCATCTTGATCATCTTTGACATAGCTAGGGACACTTAGTAGCAAAGTGCCCAATATTTCCACAGTTAAAGTATTTGAAGGGATCCTTCATACTTTCTAACACTCTTTTTGAGCTTGTTTATGAGTTCTACAAGTTCTTTGTCCATGACTCTTTTTGTCTTTGAGCTCTATCTTCTTTTTCCTTTTTAGTTTCTTTGAAATTAGATTTTCTCTTCGTACATTCTCCGCCTACCCTTCTCATTTCATAAGTCATTACTATACCATGTAACTCATCAATTATAATTCTGCTAAGATCTCTTGCTTCTTCTATAATAGATAATTTTGTATTATACTTAGAAATTAAAGATCTTAAACTTTTATGTACAACCATGGAGCCTTTTACCTTTTCACCAAGACCTCTGCTTACACTTACTATTTCATAAACTCTAAGGAGATAGTCTGCATTTTGTTCATCTTCTTTCATCTTCAAACTCTCAAACTTAGCCTTGTAAGTTTTCAACTTTATCTGCTTCACTTTATCATCTCCTTTGTATATATTATACAACTTGTCCCACATTTCCTTGGTCATCTAACAATGTATTAGTTTGACAAATTTTGTGTTAGACAATCCACACAAAATAGCATTTTTAGCCTTATCATTGTTGTCACAATCTTTCTTATCAGAAGGATCAATTATTAGAGGTTTATGCATCATATATCCATTTTAACAATCATCCAAGCACTAAACCCTAGAGATTTCATGTAGTTTTCCATTCTTATGCTCCCAAATTCATAATTGGTGCCATCAAACATTCATACTTTATTAGAAGAAGATCCCTCCTAACAATTCATGTGTTCTATCATCAAGACCTAATTAGACTGATTAAGTCATTTCTAAGTACTTGGCTTTGATAATAATTGTATAACACAAATTTATTACTGAGAGGGGGAATAAATAGTAAAATAAATCTTAAAATATTATCCAATTAAATACTTTAATTAAAAATTGAAATGCAAACATCAAACTAAAAGTTTAAAAGATATGTCACACAATAAAGACAGTGCACAAGAGTTGACATGGAAACCCAGAATAGGAAAAACCATAATGAGAAACACTGCTAGGATCAACTATCCTAATCCATCCTCACAAATAAATCCAATTATAATATTTAAGGGCACCACCCCTAAGGATTCACCAAAGCCATTTATCTAAGCACAAACTCAACAATAATTTGTGCACCAACTCATGATTTACATGAATCACAAATAGTTACAACTCTGTGGTTTCCTTTCACAAATGTGAATGAACAGAGAATTTGATATAAAAAGACATTTTGATTATCTCTCTTCAAAATGACTTCAATCTGAAATGCTTATAACCTCTTTGTAAACTGAATTTAACCAAGCATAACAAGTATATAATTTTTATAAGTTGATTCCAATATAAAAAAATAAATACAAAACTCCTTCTATTTGCATATAGTCAGAAAGATATATATGTAAGTGTACCTTTGAAATCTCTCTATTATAAGTAAATATTGAAACACACTTGTTTAGAATTTAGACAAAATAACAACCGGTCCTTTTTGCAAATATAGAATTCAAATCATGTCAAATCAGAATACTGGTAATCAAATTTTAAGTACTATATTGAGACTTACTATTAATCAAATCTTTTATTAAAAATTGTATACTTGATATATCTCTCTTAAAAAAAACCCAGACCTCTCCAAATTACCTATAGTGCACATACTAAATATTGTCAATGTATCCACAATATTTTTAATCAATCCATTTTCTTCAACGACCTTATCATCTCTTAATTTCTCATCCTTGACACTACTCAATAAAAGTTCTTCTTTTAAATACTTCATATAATGTTTTATCACCGTTGTGATGTTTTCATTCACATCCACAACGCTCTTACCATCGACTAGCAACATATAAATAAACTCTATCTCCATCGGGTGAAGGAACAATTAGAAAACTAACCAATTTTTTTGCTCGTGTTTGTTATAACTCCTCAAACAAATCATCTTGAACCTGAACTATATTACATGTGTAAATACAATAAAGAGGAAATTTATCAAACAAAACAAACTGAATGTTGTTGTGGCAGAACTGATTCATATATGTCTTTAATCTTCAAACCATATCATATATGTTCTTATGTAGATAAAAATGAATCACTGTGAAAGTCATATTGAAGGATATGAATCATATTTACTCAAATACTCCTATATACCTATTCTAATTGATTTCTATTATTGTTGGTATTCATGTTTTGTCACTGATGTCAACATATGTTTCTATTAAGATAGAACAAACCGGTTACTAATGTTGCCTAGATGACTGACATAAGTGTATGAGTACTGTACAGTTTATTCAAAGCATGTGAAGATGAGGACATGTACATGGATGTGTTGTGATCTTATTTCTAAGGTCTCTTGGCTTAATGTTGCAGATGGAGTAAGTTACAACTTTTTTAGTGAAGACTAGGTACTGGACAGTGACAGTGAACTATTACAAAGTTAGTCTCTGAGTTTTGAGGATAACTTATGTGTGATATGGATTCATGTTATGTGAGCTTGAGGAATGGCAGAAGACATTTTAAGGAATTTTTTTTATGATTCTTGGGTCACAATACTCTCGGTGACGTTAGTTATGGCATGTGTTTTGGAGAAGACCTATTTTGGGCTGACTTCAGAGATGAAATGTGTATTATGGATAGCGAGCGTGGATTACGGATCTTGGATTATATTTGATGGATTGTAATTGATTTTTACTTTATATAGGTACCATGTGTATCTTAGCAAGGGGTTATGTAATTATTTATGCATTGGGGAAGTCTTAATTGGCTGACCTAATTGCTTATTGTAATCTTGTATTAAAGAAGGTTGTTTTCTTTTGTGGAGTGAGTGGTAATAGCGAAGTGTGGAAGCTGCGAGCTTGTTTGTGAAAAGTCTTCTGGATGTAGACCAGAGGTTGTGATTAAGAAACTTCATTGGAATTGATCAAGAAAACACAGTTGCTATCAGACAATTCATTGGATTGTATATTTCATATACACTTGTATTTTGGACAGTAAGTCCTGAAGGTGGATTTAACCTTCTTTAGGCAGTGAGCCTATTGTTCTCTTGACTTCTAACAAGGATTGTCCTTTAACAGGGACTATGTAGTGTAATGCATTAATAAGCTCATAATAGGGCTAAATCTTTTAGAAGGGATACTATACTCTCAGTACACTATTTTTGGGTGCTAATTTCCACTAGGGTTTTACCTTTAACAAGGTTTCCTTGATAACAAAGGATTGTGTTATGGTGTTGCATTTAAACTGTGTTATTATTTGGATTAAAGTTTTGGTTTATAATGTTAAATGTTTAATAATTTGTCTCACAACTGATTCACCCCCCTCTCAGTTGTGTTGGTGTACTTTTATTCCTAACAGTACCAACTCCAAAACTTATTTCCTCTCGATGTTCCTATATAGAGAAATATATACTATAGCATTTGCGCTTGGCAAAGTTGATATGATGTCGTTACTTCTTCAGTGTTGGTCGTAGATAGCAGTATTTGTTCTTTTGTTTACTTCATTGACTTTATTCTCAATGATAATTTTATTCCTTAATGAAATTTTTATTTCCTTTCGTTACAATCATCATTTTCTATTCCTTTTATTACAATCTATGTCATCTGTAAGCATTATACTGTTATCATTTGTGAATCAAACAATTTCTATTTTTTTTCTCTTAGTATCTATTGATTTCATGATTGTATAAATGATAATAATATTTTCATAGCAATAATAACATATCTTGACATCAATAGAAAACAATTCCAACAACATAAATATGTATCAAATCATAAATTGCCTATTTTCATAACAAAACTTATTGAATTTCCCGAGTCATTGTTCATCTTGCCAATGTTAGAATCATCATTTTTAATCCAACGTAAACATAAAATTATTGAGCCATTATTCATCATGTCAATATCATAATCATTGCATTTCAAAATTTTATAAACATAGCATTATTAAACCATTGTTCATGTGATAAAACAAAATTTAAACATAGCAAAAGAGGGATGAAACATTCAACCAAGGGTAAGTACCTTATGTCTAAATATGACACTTAACAATGATTTTGTTGTCTAAATAGATTGAGTGTAGAGGTCCACACATTCTATAGATCTAACAACTAGATGTTCATTTGACCATATTAGATCATTAAAGAAATAATTTAAAATTTAAACAACATCCTTTACTAATGTACTATTTAAAAAAATAGATACCTTTATATACACATAATTTATATTAATATTAGTTTTTTATATATTAAAGATAAGATAGGCACATTACAAAATTGATAACCATGGATCACTGTACCACTATATCAGTTGAGAAAAACAGTATATATTAGCACAAATCTACAAGACTACAAAAGTTTCAAGATGGTTACAACCACTAATACTACAAAATATATGTTGTGACAATACAAAAAGGTAAGAATATCACTATTATTTTCCATCCAAGTGTGGATTGACATCTTTGACCCATGTTGTCTTTCCCAGTGGACCATCAGCCCACTTCATTACCTCTTTGTTCTGAATATGACTTAGGGATGGGTGCATGAATACTAGGGCTATAGGTAGTGATGGGGCCTACACTAGGTTTCTCTATTTCTTTGTTCTTCCATTTCTCTCACAAATTTTTCTAAATCATTTTTGAAAGGAGCGTGATCCTCATTCTGTTTTGTCCAAGTAAACCCATGAGATATCTTCCATGTGAATATCCTTGTTGTGTCATCCTTGAGGATTCTTTTAAACTTTTTCTTTGCTAGCCTGGATGACACTATGACCTGTAATTCAATAGCACAAAGTATGAGCCTCCTTAGAGACCCTATAAGTTCTCTACTCCCTCCATTAAATAAAATTGTCATTATGATATTTCCAAATAATCCAAACCACATCTAAAGATAAAACAAACCACAAGAAATTGCAATCTTTTTAAATATTGGGCAGATAACCACAAAGAATATCCTAGACAAAAATAGAGGAGTCAAGGAATAGCCACAAGGACCCCCGCCGCTCCCTAGAAAATATATGCACAGTCAAACAATATGTGCTTGACAGCCTCGGGCATTCTACAAGTAGTAAAAATGCAATGTTCCCCATTTCTATTGAGGAGAGGAATCTTGTGCAACATTAGCCGACATAAGAAGAACTATTTCTTTGGCTTAGAGTGTGGGCCCCATAGGTTCTTAAAATAGGCCTACCAAGCATGAGAATCAAGGTTCAAGTTCCAAGAGTATTTGAAATGGGAGAGGATTCCACCAGAGTCCACTAGTGCATCGTATAACAATTTAGCTTTATCATCATATAGGAAAGAGCCATTGGCCCATTTAAACTGAAGAAATGAGGAGGCATTATTACTAACAGACTAAGGAAGTGAAAGGAAAGAAAAATCTTCTCTCAAAATAGTATACATTCTCCAATAATTTTCTGGGAGATTATATCCGACAAAGCTCATGCCACTCCATTAACTTACCATTTTTTAGAATGTCTTTCAAACATTGCATGCCTTTATAGGTCTATTTTCTAGTAGAGCATCCCTAGATTGGTGCCAAGATTTTTCCTTTATATTTGAGATTCCACCATATAGATCTTTCCTCCACAATGACATTTTCCTTGTTAGGTATGTCATTATCAATTATCAAGTGCCTAACAGAGTCCCGGGCCTTCCAGATAGACTTACAATTGCAGAACTTGTTGGTTTAACACTAAATCTATCTACAATGAGGTATCTTAGGGAGGATATTTCCAGGATGGACCACCCCTTGGCACCGATCTATTGATGGTGTGCTTGATTAAGACCCTCCATGGCTCATCTCTTGCAAAGATTTAAAAATCCACTTAGTAGCGAATGCTACTCCTTGTATCTTCAGGTCTTTCAAACTAATCCCACATTTCTCCTTACTAATGGTATACCATTGCCACCTAATTGCATGGTTTTTATTATGACATTTCCCATGCAACCATAAGAAATAATTGATTAGCTTCTGTATGTAATTCAAGTGATAGTTTGAGAACAACCATACCGAGGAATAATAAATATTGTATGAAGATAATATCTTTTGATAGATCTGATACCTCCCAACCAAAGAGAGATAGTTGTTATCCCATTTCCTTTTTTTTTTTTTAGTCTTCCTCTTAACCCATTCCCACATATTATATATTTTAAGGTAAATGGAAAAGGGGATGCCAAGATACCAAGTTTGATGCCTAGGCCCTCCCCATATAAAGGAGAACTTACTGAACCATGTTGAGGAATGCTCTTCCCAACTGAGAAAAATAGATTTTGGGAGTGAGACCTTGCTACCATATGCTTTGTAGAAGAAGTATTACTTCCTCATCAGATTATTGACATTATCCTCATTCAATTGTAAGAGAATGGAAGTGTCATCTAGAAACTGGACATTAGATAGGTTGTCACCATTAGGTGTTTCACACCTTCCACTTTTGTAGACAAGGAGTTGTCTAACAAAATGTAAAATAGAGTATCTGCCACAATGAAAATTAGGGTAGGAGCAAATGGACATCCTATCCTGATGGATATGGTTAAAGGGATGCTTTGGGACTTCATACCATTCACTTCCGCATATGCCTTAATATTTTTCATGAGAGTTCTAACCATGCTACATAAGGAGTTAGGAAAACCCAATCCTTCCAACATCATCAGAATAAAATGCCACTCAATTCTATCATAAGCCTTTTTTGAAATCTATTAGCAACATTGACACACTCTATCAGGATTCCTTTTCCCAATCCATAGCTTCCTAGAAAGTCAAGAGGTTTTCCAAGATATATCTACCCTTGAAAAATCCCATTAGAGGATAAACAATATTGGGGAGTATGTCTTCCAGCCTTTTAGCAAGGATTTTTGCAAGAATATTATATTACACATTGATACGGGTGATGGATCTCCAATGTTTCATTAGGGACCTATCACCCTCCTTCAGATTAATTTTTATGATGCTCGTGTTTATGTCACTTCCCAAGGACCCTCTGTCAATGGCTTCAATATAAACTTTCAAAATATCCTCTGCTATCCAATCAATATTTCTTTTGTAAAATTATGTAAGTAGGCCATCCAGACTGGGGGCCTTATCATTGGTTAGTGCAAGAATAGAATTCTTTACTTCTTGTAAAGTCAATTACCTCTCTATTTTCTTTGATTCTTTAGAGGTTACTTTCTTTGGAATAATATCTCTGACTTTCTTTCTAATATCTACTATATTATGAGACCCATCCTCTAAAGTGAATAAGGTAGAGTAAAATTGGGCAAAAGCCTTAAGGATATCTATTAATCAGTTAGACTCACACCATCCTCCCAAATAAGATCAGTCCTTTCCTTAGCTTCTTTTTTTTTTAGCAATTGAAAGAAATACTTTGACCCCTTGTCTCTATGTTCCAACTAGTTCAACCTTACCCTTTTTTTTCTCCTGCAATTTTGATGTTATGGAGCCTTCTAAGGTTATCTTTGAATTCTATCAAATTCATTACAACTTCTGTGTTAGAGGGATCACTTTGTACCAAATAATCAATGTCAAAGATCTTATTATGCAACAAGGTTTCCTTGGCCTAGGTATCTTTCACCTTTTTCCTCCCATCCATTTGGAAAAGATATTTCCAACTACAATTCATAATTTACCACCTTTCAATTTCACTGACAGAGTTGGTGCTCCAACAATTAAATTGTCTAATTAAGAATAACCTAGCGAGTAAATGTCCCCATCTTTCAACATGTTGGTGTTACTTGGGAAAAGGTATCAATGGGAATCTGGGCATGAGGGATAGGATTAATGAAATAAATGGTGGATTGGATAGGGTGATGGTTTGATAAAGTGTATAGCACCACTCTCACACAACAACCCTTAGCATCTTTGTGAAAGCGGAAGGAATCCTTGTTCACATAAAAATGATCTAGTTTGTACTATATATTCTTCTCTCCCCTTTCTTAAAATTGCACTAGGTAAACCATATATCCTTCTATTCACTTATGTTACAAGCCAAGGGGTCAAAAATCTTAAGATTATTAATCATCCTATTCTAGTGGAATTTTTCATCAGATTTCCATTCAAATTTCATACCTCTCAATTTTTCTTGAGGGGACTCAATCATGTTGAAATCCCCTCAATCATCCAAGGAAATGAAAATATACAAGTAGGATATGGATTTGATGAACCCGTGGGCAGAGAAATGGAAGATAAGAGTAGAGAAGAAGATAAGCATAGAGAATCCTAGGATGCACTATGGCATGTATATCAAAAACTTTGAAGTATGTACTAGGAAACTACTCAGAATTACGTATCATTTGGAGATAAGAATAAAAGTGTCATTACCAAAAGCATGACTGCTGAAAAATAATTTTTATTATATTTACCTTAGAAAATGGAATATGCTTGATGTGACCTCAATCGGATGAAGGCAATAAAAGAAGAACTGGATCAGATTGAGAAAAATCAGACTTGGGAACTAATTCCCAGATTGGAAGATAAAAATGTTATAGGAACAAACTGGGTGTTCTAAAATAAAATGAATGAGGATAAATGAATTGTGAGGAACAAAACAAGATTGGTCTACAAGAGGTATACTCAGGTTGAGGGCATTGATTTTGAATAAATTTTTGTTTCTCGAAAGGAATCCATTAAGATATTCTTGGCATTTGCAACATTCAAGGATTTTAAAGTCTACCAGATGAATGTGAAGTTAGCACAAGAAGTCTAGATAAAGCAATCGGAAGGATTTAAGTTGTAAAATAATCTGGACATTGTGTGCAAATTGAAGAAGGTTTTGTATGTGTTGAAGGAAGCTCCTAGATCTTGGTATGGAAGACTAGATAAGTATTTAATAGATCAAAGTTTTTAAAAAAGATATTGTGATAGCAATCTTTATTTTAAATTTGAATAAAAAAGGTTCATAGTGGTTGTGGTTCATGTGGATGAATTAATATTTGTAGGAGATGATGTCATGTGCGATAAATTTGCTGGTGAGATGTAGGATGAATTTAAAATTTCCATGATTGGTGATTTAAATTTATTTCTTGGATTGCAAGTGAATCGAAAAAGTGAAGACATTTTTTATTTCTCAGTCAAAGTATATCAAAGAGTTGTTGAAAAAGTTTGGCTTGGAAAATTCTAAACCAATGTGTACTCCTATGACTATCAGATGTAAGTTGACCAAAGAAGATAAATACCCCAAGTAAGATGTAAGAAAATACAGATCAATGATCGAAGGACTACTTTATTTGACTACTGCCAGGCCAAATATCATGTATGATGTCTATCTGACAACTAGATTTTAGCAAGAACCAGGAGAATCACATGTTTCTATGGTAACTTGAGAATCTTCAAATATTTGAAAGGAATGAAGGAATTTAGATTGTAGTATCCTATAGGATCATGTTTTACCTTAAAAACCTATACTATTGCAAATTAGGAAGGAATGTCAATGATAAGAGTACCAGTGGTGGAGCATTTTTTCCTTGGCTCCCGGTTGGTTACTTTGCTAAGCAAGAAGTAGGATTCGGTGTCATTTTCCACTGTAGAAGCTGAATATATTCCAATTGCCTAATGTTTTACACAACTAATCTAGATGAAATAGACCTTATATGAATCGATCCCAATTATGTGTGATAATACCAGTGCAATAAATATCTCTAAGAATCCGGTATAGAACTCTACAATGAAACATATTCCAATCAGGTATCACTTCTTGAGGGAAAAGGTATTAGAAAATGAGACCTTAAAAATGTGTATGCACCCACAATGAAACATATTGTAGACATATTTACAAAAGATTTGTGCAAAGACACTTTTGAGTGTCTCCAGGAGAGATTAGGGGTATTAACCCCTCCCAAATTGAACTATGTGCATTAGGGCACTACATTATTCTAGAAAACTTATTGTACATTTTTGGTCTGGACTAATGTCTAGGGCTTCCTCTCAAGAGAGAAAAGTGTTTTGTTTCCTATCTTTGTCCTTGATGTGAAAGGGGGAGAGAGAATGTATGCACTAAAACTATGGAATGAGATAGTGTTTTTCATTGTTGGATGTTGTCATTAATGACAGAGAGGGATCTTTTTGTTTATGTGTTAGTCGTTGTTGTTGCTATTGTTGTAGAGTTATTGATGTGTCAGTGTGACACCAAATTAATTTGGTGATTGGATTGTGCTCAATATTTTTGATATGTTACAAATATGGTTTTGTGGATCTATTGGTCTAAAGACTGGTGTTCTAGATGGTTGGTGCTCCAGAAAATGTGTTTTGGTGAGGTTTTCAGTGATGTTTGTGTTCGACAATGGTCTAGAATTCTATGTTGTTCTGGATATGGTATTGTTAGTTTGGTTTCATATGTCTCAGTGCTTTAATTTATGATATATTATTTTTGGGTCATGTTGATGTGGTCCGGAGGCATGGTTGCTAATAGTATTATTTCTTCGTGTGCTCCAACATTTGTGGCATTTGAATAACATGTGGTTTGGTTGAGGAAATGTGTGTGGTATGGTCCACTTTTCATTCCTCCCCACCACAAGAATGTTTAGTCTAGATCTATTTCAAAATATGTTTTGTTGGTCGACTTGATGATTTCATATTTAAAGATCAATATAAATAAGAGGATGATTGTGATGGATTGGTATGGAAGTTGTCTAAAAAGAAGATACGTCAAATATTGTGCGAGGTTATGCAAAATAATGAAGTTGGGTTGCGAGCAGAGCATGTGTATAGTTGTTGTTAGACACCGAAGGCAATGAACCAAGGGTTTCTTCCAGCGGTTGTATTTCAATGGTGGATTTCCTTTTCATTCTTCTTTCTCATGGAAGTGAGCCCACCTGTTGTGAGCATTCTAGTAGTGAGCCTCCCTTTTGTAAAAATTACCTTAACCAATGTTTTTATTCATGAGAATTAGCTTCTCTATGAATTTTCCCATCTTGAGTTTTCCACGTAAAAATCAAGGGTTTACAATATATGATTCATGTGTGTTCTTATTCATGTTTACATCGAATTTGGTTGAGTGGTTAAAGAATTAATTTGTTGGATTTGGATCTATGAAATTAATAAAAGTTTAATCTACAACCAATTCAACCCCACTTTGAGTTGGCCGAGACATTCAACAAATAGACCTTCATTTTGATGCTCCAAAATCCATATCATTTTATTATTGTAAATAGTAAGTTGTTTTTATTAAGCAATCTAATAATGATTTGGAGATAG
>MU223315.1:2574419-2610457 GCA_018584345.1 Thuja plicata | reverse complement strand
CGCTCGGGCTTTTACACCGGCTGCGCTATTTCAAACGCCAAAAATCAATAAAAAATTGATTTTTTTTTATTTTTTTTGTGAGGAATGCCTCGATTTGCGAGCCGTACGGCCCTAGGAGGCGAAGAAATTTTCCCTATGCTCCCGGAGGCTAAATAGGTCGAGTCTTATGTGATTTTGACTCTCCCGGGCCTTCTGAACGCAATGGCATCGTCAGTTTTGGCTCAATCTGCTCCAGAAAATGACGCCTCCTTAAAAATGATATAAAAATCCCAGAGAAGCTGCAGATGACACTTTCGATTCGTGGCTTTGAAAATCTTCAAACCAGACAGCAGCAGGGCGGCTCTGATACCATGTAGGAATTGCAAACATGCAAATCCACAGACCCCGAATACACCTGCATGCAAGAACCTGATACAAAGAAGAAGCAAAAACGAAAAGGCTGAAGAACTCAGAAGTTGCTCAAAAATGAGAGAGCGAAATTTAATCTGAATTAATGAAGAGTAATTACAAAGTTCGACCTTATAAAGGTGAACAAACCCTAAAACCTAAGAGCTAGGATGCGTAATATAATTAATATAAAGTATTAATTATATGCACCTAAGTGAAAGCATAAGCCGAAAAAGAGTAAACTGATTACTCTAACATATAGTAATGGCCGTAACTTTGGACCAAATTCATCGCCTTTGTAGATAGGTAGTATCCTGCATCCTGGGTAGGTGTGAGCAGGTGGTAGTAAACGAAGGCGTCGTTTACTCGGCAAAAGCTGGGGAAACTAGCCTCCCATTGAATCTAGGGAAAATGGTCCCAAGGGGCCCTCTAACCGGGAGCTATCCCGAGTACATCGTCGGTGAGTAACCCATTGGTGCGGGGTTGCTGCTATGACTGGGCCCAGAGAACATAAGAAGTCATATAAAACTTCTTCTTTTGGGCCAACTGGAGGAATTGGGAGTCCATGTGGTTTGAAATTATGGCGGCCCAGTCAAAACATTCTGCACCCATGCTGATGCCAAGCAGGAAATAATACATCCACCCAGAGAATTCTTAGGCATGTTGTTGCCCAAAGACCTGGCATAATGCTATTATCCCCATCTGAATGATTTCTTTGAATTCAGACCTAGGGATTTCTACCTTCATCCTCCTGGGGTCTCTCTTCGGGACCTTGAGCCAATGATTATTCATATATATATAGTCTACCTCTTCCAACTGCTTAAACTATGCCAAGACATTTGATCTGGTGGCCACAGCTGGCTTATCGAATTAAGGGATTCCCAAGCCCATCTGGAAGGTATCGGGGTCGAGGGACACCATGGGGGTAGGATACCCTGTTGACTTCGGGGCTGCGAGTATAAAAGCCCGGACAAATGTGTTATAGTGAGCTGCAAGTGTGAGAATAAGCTCTGGTGACTGCACTGAGAATGGGAAGCAAGCTGCCTTAAGGATCCTAGAGTTTTTGATATTAATGGCCAATGGATCTCCAGCATGTCATTGAATGTACATTATTTTACCAAGGTCTGCATCTCAGGCCAAGTCCTGATGCTGGTGTCGGTGATGAGATAAACTTTGGACTCAACCTTTGAGCCCATGATGGGCATCTTCTCCAGAGCCTTCTCCATTTTGGACCTAACAGCTGCCCTGGTAACTGCCGTAGAAGGAAGTTCTGAACTTCCGGGTGGTGAAGATGTGGAAGCTTCAGACATGTTGAAATTGTTGTCCCAGAAACCTGCAAGGCAAGGTGACCATCAGAATGTATAGATAAACTTTATTTTGGGGTCCGGATATCTTACCACCGTGGCGCTTGCTTCCCTGAAAGGTTAGCTTAGTTCAAAAATCCCAGAAAATGTATACATATTTTGTAAACTTGGAACTTTAACCAACATCCAGGTCCGGGGGTCTCATCACACTTAGTGAAGGCAAGACACAGGTTGAGTGATGACAAGAGACCTGGGGTTCAGAGAAGTGACTGTTGGAAGACATGCACAAAAAGGGAGCCGTTAGACACACATGGATGCCATGTGGGTATGCAATAAATGAAAGTTATAGCGATGGTGGCGAAGCCAACTGTCTGAATGCGCAGAAAGAAAAGGCCACTTGGAAAAATTTAAATGTGCACATGGGACATAAATGAATGGCAGGCTGGTTTATGGAGGAGAGAGAAAACCACCTGGTCAAAACTGGCTGAGAGCCGAGTTTCAACCAGGCGGTATTCTGCACAGAGTGAGCTCGAGAATTAGAAACCAAGAATAGATGCAACACGGTGAGCTTGATAGACTACTAAGTAGGTATACAAAGAATATACACTATACATGACAGAGCTGAAGGGTATATACATGCAGACTGGCAGGATATATAATAATATACATCAAATATACATATATACATGAAACGCAGAATGACTATTTACAAAGACCAAAAAATGTACAAAAATTTACAATTCTTCACCTTATCTACAGATTATACTACATCTGCATAGAGGGCGGACAACCCTCTGGCAGAGCCAACCCACCAACGGGCGGTGAACCAGAAAGAAACGTAGGACCAAAATCGAAAAGCAAGACAACACCAGACCAAAAAGCAGGAAAGCCGAGAGGAAAGAAGGCACCAACCTAGAAACAGAGAAGGGAAAGGAAAAGAACTCACCCTGAATGCTCTGTAATAGCTTCTACCATCAGACGATCACTACTTACCACCACAAACCGCTCACAATTGCTCAGAATAGCTTGGAATGGCTCGCATTGGATTATCGCTAAATTGCTGTAAAATTGCTATCAAATCGCTCAAATTGCTCAAGTGTTTTAATCGCAGTAATTCTGAAAATGACAGGTAACTTCTATTTATACCCGCGGTAAAAGCAAGTTACCTCTCCTTGTTAAAACTCCGGATAGACAGACCTCCGAACTCTGGGCCTCGGGATTCTGTGCAACCATACCATGTTAAGAAAAGAAGACATTGTGGCGAAGAATCCTAGAGTCCAGAATCTGGATCCCAACAAAGGATGACCAACTCTGGGACCGGGTCCCAGAGACACGAGAGAAAACAAAAAACAAAAACACACCACGGGGAAGAAAACCCCAGAGAAGGAAAACAAAGAAAACAAAGGGAAAAGACAAGGCCAAAGCCAAAAACAGAAAGCAAAAAGGGGGACACAACATTTTGCACACAAAATGTAGGGACGGGGATGCAGGGCATAACAAATGGCGACTATCTGGGATGAATTCCTTAGCGCATTCGAGAACTATAGAATCTCTGGTTAGCAAAATTAGAACAAATTGTTACTCGAAGTATCTTGCATGCACAGAGTAACATGTCTGAGAAAATATGGACATGGGGGATCTAGTCCATGATCTTTTCATCAGTGGTGGAGTGTGTGCTTTTGGAAGGAAAAATAAGCCGATGACCTCTAGGAGAGGTAGAGAAGAGGCACTAAGTACGTCAAACCACAAAGTCATCAGATTTGCTCATTTCTCCTGGAGACCAGAGTTTCATCCCATTCCTTTTTGTTATTTTGTATGTTTCTGGGTGGGAGGGCAGTACTTCTTTCACCATTAAGCTTAAGATTAGCTAAGTTTTAATGGCGGTACTTCTTTCACCCTTCCACTTATTTTAATGTTTTGAATGGGGAAGAAAAACTCTGGACCCAGAAAGAATCTTTTTAAAAGTTCAGACTTGGGTCAACCAACTAGTGCAACTGATCTACACTCGATGTGTATGATTACTTGTTCCTCAATTTTATTTCACTGATTGCTAGATTTCTAGAAATAAACCCAATGAAGATTGCTCGTAATGTACTACCAAACTTGTAAAATAACTCCATAGACTAGACCGATTCCATCATGCTAACAACAGACCCTTAAGTTCATCATGTCAAAGACAACATCCTGGAGACCATATGTTATGTGAAGCATTCCAATCCTCACAAAGGGAGAACAAAACACTGAAACCCAAAGAAAAAAAAACAAAAAAAGAAAAGGGTGGTCCTAGAGGACAGCCATCAAGGCTTATTTACAAGACAAGGTACCTCCCAACAAGGCACCGGGAAATATATATTTACAAGCAAGGGGATTTACATAAAATATAACTTCAGGCAAACCAACCTCATTCAAAATAATGTTTGAGAAACTGTCCATTGACGGGCAATGGGACAGGTTCTCTAGTCATGGTGCTAAGGCGGTAGGTATTTGCCCCGCAGATCTCTGAAATGAGGTATGGTCCGAGCCAGAGCCGTTGGAACTTGGTGTGTTTTCCTTTCTTCTCTCGAGCCTTGTCCCACAATAGGACCAAGTTCAAAATCTGAAAAGCCTTGTACTGGGCTTTGCGGTCAAACCATCGTTTTACCACTGCTTGATGATGCGCGAAATGTTCAAGGGCCGCATCTCACTGTTCATCCTTCTGCACCAGATTTAGGAGTTGAACCTCCACAATATTATCTTGGTTGTTGAATTCCTACATAAACTGTAAGACTGGGATTTGTAAGTTGATTGGGAATATTGGGTTCTGGCCATAAACCAGATGGAATGGGGATGTTTCCAGGGCAGTCTTAATTCAAATGCGATCTGCCCAGAGGGTGAATCTCAACTTTTGGTGCCAATCCCGAGAATTCTTCTCTAGCAGGTGTTTGATCACTTCAAGTAGATTTTTTTTCGTAGATTCAGCAACACCATTCCCCTGGGGGTAATAGTTGCTGGAAAAATTTAGAGTGATCTTCCGATTATAGTCCATTCAAGTAATTGTGCCAAAGAAAACGCCAGACCATTGTCACATACTAAAGCAAAGGGCATTCCAAATCTTGTGACGATGTTTTATTCTAGGAATTTAATAACTACATCTGTTGTGTTATTTTTACAAGTTATAACTTCCGACCACTGGGTGTAGTAATCAGTTGCAGTCAGGATGTACCGATGGTTGGCAGATGAGTTGGGGTTGATTTCCCTAATGAAGTCGAATGCCCATTGGGCAAAAGGTCTAGCCTCAAAGACTGGTTGTAAAGGCATAGTTGGGTTATGCTCACGATGTGCCACGATTTGGCAAATGTGTGGCATCTTTGAACGTGAGTGTAAACATCCTTAAATATACAAGGCCAATAGTACCCGGCGTAGAGGATCTAATGGGCGGTGGCATTGGTTGAGCCATGCCCAGTTCCAAACTGCCGATGGAATTCGTTAATCATCTTTGCAACTTGGTCTCTGTCAATGCACCGGAGGTACACTCCCTCGTAGTTTCTACAGTAAAGCATGGAGTTTTTGATCATAAAGTGAGTGCTTTTCATCTGCAGAGTGTGGTGTTTATTGGGAGGTAACCCATTTGGGAATTTGTTGTTTAAAAATAAGTATACCAAATCGATATACCACGCATCTTGAGTGATGGACTCCACTGTGTAAGTTTGACATTCTATGCGGGGAGTCTCTTCTGCCATTGCTTGACTTAGTCCCTGGCCTCGGACTATCTTCATTGGCTGCATTTCTAAGTCATATTCCTGGAGGATGGCCATCCATTTCCCCCGTCTCTCACCCAATTCACTTTGCATTAGCAGAGACTTCACAGCCTGGTCTGGGATGATAGCATGCACCTTGCTCCGGAGAATATAATGCCAAAATTTCTTCGCAACGCGAATAAGAGAAAAGGCCTACTTTTCCAACGGTGAATACCAGACTTTAGCATTTTTGAAAGGGGAGCTCATGAAAGCTAATGGTCATTCTTCCCCCTTGACCTTTTGAGTTAATACTATCGTGGCAGAATGCGGCGAAGCAAAGGAGTAAATGTAAAATGGTAGGGAGTAGTCCGGGCTAGCCAAGACAAGTACCTCTGTTATCATATGTTTGATCTGGGTGAATGCCCACTTTGCTTCAGGAATCCACTCAATTTTAGTATCCTTTTTCATCATTTCATTGAGTGGTTTAACTATCTCGGCGAATCCAGTGATGAACTACTGGACAAAGTTGATCTTTCCAAAGAAAGACCATATCTCTTTCTTGTTGTCAAGCATCTGTAGGTTTAGCAGTGCTTCTACTCTCTCAAGGTCAATGGATATACCCTTCTTGAAGATAATATGCCCAAGAAAATTCCCTTCAGTGACCCTAAATATGCACTTCTTGGGGTTGAGGGATATTCCATATCGGTGACATCTCTCGCAGATCTGAGTGAGGTGGGCAGAATGGTCATGTCTGTCCTGGGAAAAGATGGTCAAATCATCCATGTAGATGATTATGCACCGATTCACAAGGCCCTCGAACGCGATGTCCATGGCCTTTTGAAATGTGGCCCCTGTGTTAATTAAGCCAAAAGGCATCCTCCGATATGCAAACGTTCCCCACTTGGTGGTGAACGTCATTTTCTCCCTATCTTCATACTTAACCATGACTTGGTTATATCTAGAATACCCATCCAAGAAAGACATCATTTCGAATCCATTCACTATTTGCAACACCTCATCTAACGAGGGGAGAGGGTGATTATCCTTCTTGGAGGCTCTATTCAAATTTCAGAAATCCACGCAAAGGAAAATTTTACCGCTCTTTTTTCTCACAAGGACCAAATTGGCAACCCACATAGTATGCCGGATTGGGAAGATTATCCAAGCTAATAGTAATTTTTCCACCTCTTGACGAATCAGAGGTTCGATCAGCGGGTTGACCGGTTGTTTCTTTTGCCAAAAAGGCTTAGCATCAGGTTTCAGGGGGATGGTATGAGTCATAATAGATGTGTTGTATGTTTTCAAATCCTCATACCCCCATGCAATTATGTCTATGTATTCTTAGAGAACTGCAAGAATCTTATCCTTCTCCTCGGGGGAGCAGGAGGTGCCAATGTGTATCGTTTTTCTTCACTGGGCTGGCCGATGTTTACTTTTTCAAATTTTCCTCCCTCAGAGGAAGATGACATCTTTTCCCAGCCCCGAGGGTCTGAGTCAAAGATTTGTTCAAGTGTGACCATCCCCTTCGGGATGGTGTTAGTGGGTAGGTCCATGATCCCATCGTCTTTGTCACCCTGTTCGGTATCATCATGGTCTCGTTCCTCCACTATCTGGTCCTCAATGACATCAACATTGGCCATGAAGGCCAAGATATGCTGATCGTCCTCAAAAACTTGAAAGTGGGTGATGTTGTTCGGGGTGGATGGGGTGGGGATCATCTCAACTGAAAATCTCTAGAGTCGTGAGCCGGCCATGGGCTCAAGTGTGCTGGCGGAAACAGTGAGGGCGTCTGAGACATAATTCTGTCACCGGGGAATAAGATCAATGTCGAAGGCATCAAAATATTTGATAAGGCTCCACGCCGGATTGCAGTATGTGGCCAATCTCTTGTCATGACATGTATATTGGCTTTGGATCTGTTTGACAACCAACTCCAAATCACCCAGAGCCCAGAGGCGAGTGATTCCTTTCCTTAAGGCAAATAGGAGTCTGAGGACCAAAGCCTTGTACTCCATCACGTTGTTTGTGCAGTTAAACTGCAGCCTGTAGGATGCGAGGAAGGACTTTCCTCATGGGTTGATTAATTCTATTCCGACCCCACAGCCTTGTTTGGACCGGGACCCATCAAACTTAAGGGTCCACAAATTGTTATTTGTAGTCTGGAGCTGGGGAGATAGAGCGGTCTTTGGAACATTCTTGGGAGACTTGGTAGGAGCTTCCTCCTGCACTGATTGCGCACGGATGGGATTTGCCTCCGGAGCAGTTTGGGATTGAGATCCCTAGGGAGATGGCACCGAAGAAGTGCTTCCAGTAGAAATACTAGATTCTGGGGAATTAGCTGTATGTTCACTTTGGAAGGTGTCGATATACTGGGTGGCAACAGAAAGGAAAAGCCCACACTCTAGCTCTAAATGCTTTTGATAGTGGACTTAGCACCAAGTGCCAGACAAGAGTGTGGTGGGGCTCACTGTGGCACCTTGAGAGTCAACCTCAACCCTCAACTTTTCTTCTAGGTCCAAGGTTCTCTGCAAGAATATGGGATCCTCCCCAGGGGTGAAATCAAAGGTTAAGATTTCAAAGGGTCGGTACACCCCGGGGGAAGTCTCAGAGAAGAAGACCTCACTAACCCTCCCAACTTCAGTGAGGGCCTATTTCATCCGGGGTTCACTTTCAACCCGAATCTTGTTTGATTCTCCTTCCTAGGGGAGCCATACGTGGGAAAAGTCGGTCAAAAAATACTCATTCAAGGATTTAGACCAATTCTAACTTAATAACATCCCATAAGTCTCTGGGATGTCCACCACTTGGATGTCGATTATGCAGGCTATCCTGGGGTCCTGGATAAGCTATATCTGGATGTTCTTTGATTCTCCCACCATCTTCACAACAATTTTGTCTAATTGAATCACTGCACCGTTAGACGGGGTGGGGCGAAATCTGAGCTTCTGGAAAATGGATAAGGGCATGATGTTGCCCGAAGCCCCAGAGTCTACTAGGCAGTTGTGTATGTTTTTGCCTTGAATATTCAGGCCTAGTAGGAAGGGAGGATCTTCATTGTTTCCCCGGAAGACAGTCGCGTTGGCATCCTCAAAAGAGATAGTCTTAGGCGGGCGACTGACGACTTCCAAGTTTCCCAAGAGCTTCAGAAGAGAATTCTTTTGCTCGGGATAGTTTCACAAAACCTCCATCAAGGTCATGGAGGTGGTGGTCTTCTCTAATGCCTTTGTAATGTCAAATTACCCCCCCAGAAATTGGTGACTTCCCTCGGCCAGGTCTTTCACTTGGTTAGAGCTAGAACCTTTTAGAGGAGCGGGTCAATCAATTGCATTATCCCGGGGAGGAGTGTCCCTGGTGGGAGGTGTTGGCATGTAAGCTGGTCCTTTACCAGCCTGACTTTGAGTATTGTATGGAGTCCGCGGGTTGGTGAAGGAATTAGCCTCAAAGGGCGGGATCGATTCATCAAAGAATCCTTGTAATTCAGATTCTTCTTCATCTTCCCCGGAAGTCCCAAAGAAGATGGTCTCACAAGTGAATGCACTGTGAGTTGACTCTTGCACATGAGGCTCTAGGGGAGTAGCATCATACGATTGTTGTCTATCCAGCTGGGAGATCATGATGACCTTCTCTAGTGTGGCACAATTTACCTCATTGTGGGAGCCTGTGTCATGCAATCTACACCAATTGGTCATGGGCTGGAAGTATGTGACTGGTGTGAAATGTGATGGTCCAGCACCACCTTGATTGGCATTTTGGTTTAGAGGTAGGTCTCCGATATTCACATTATTGTTCCATTGTTGTTGATTGGGCCGAGGCCCGTTGTTGAATTTTCTTCCCCCGACATTGTTGTTTTGTTGGCTGGAGAAGATATTCACCCGCTGGGAATTAGAATTCTGGGGTGCATAGGACTTCGCCTTCAGCTGACCCATGTCCATAGTCAGGGTGGACAACATTCATTGGAGGGATTCAA
Source organism: Thuja plicata (assembly GCA_018584345.1). NCBI lineage: Eukaryota > Viridiplantae > Streptophyta > Pinopsida > Cupressales > Cupressaceae > Thuja > Thuja plicata. The sequence goes on along the minus strand of MU223315.1, from coordinate 2,601,083 downwards.
CCTCGGCGGTCAACTGAGTGTTTGCGTCACAATGTGACGGTTTTTGTTGTTGGTTTCCTGGGAAGGCAACAGTGTTCACCAGAGTCGAGGGCGGCAATCCTCCAGTCGTGGATGACTGAAAGAAGGGCACTCCAGGTGGTTGTGTCTGATGTTGTTGTCCCTACTGTGGCTGATTCCAATGGAAGACTTCCAGACCCGGTATTGCCTGAGTCTGTGATGGGTAAACATACTGGGCTTGCTGGTCTATCGGCGGTGGCGGGGGATTCATTACCATCGCGGGGGAACCTATTTCCAAATTGGGGTTATATCCCCCAGTGTACGTTGTTCCACTGGGGATCATGTTGAAGGGCATGCTCTGCCTAATCCCACCCGGGGACTTATTGAGGCCACGAGATAATTCTAGGGCTAAGTTATAAACATTCGCCAAAGTATCCCGATCGCCCGCAACAATTGTTCTCTAGAGGAGAGTGGCAACGAAGGGGTCCATTATGTTAAGATAAGTCTATATGGTTACTTTCGGGGATGGAATGAAAGGGCCCATGCACCGCTTCAAGGCGCGCTAGAACCGATGATTGAATGTTGCAAGGGATTCATTAGGTTCCTTTCTAATGGAGATGAACTGGCTACGGGACCAAGATGGGTCCACATGTACACAAAAGGCAGCCAAGAAGGCGTCCTCCATGTCCTGCCAACTGTTGATGGAGTTGGTAGGAAGGTTTAGGTACCAGTTAATCTCACCCTGCCCTAGGGATAAGGGAAACATCTGGGTCACAACATCCTTGTGTTGGATCCCGTGTTGGTTCATAGCATCCTTGTATGCCTGTAAGTGTTCTTCCGCAGTTCATGAGTCTAAGTGCTGATATCGTGGGCAAATCTTCTCCAGGTGGGAGGGTAAGTCATTGATTGCACCCGAAAAAGTTCCCATAGCAGACATGGTGTTACTGAAATATGCAACCATCTGGGGAACTGGATTTTGAGTAAGTTGGATGCTGGTTCCCAGGATTGTCTGAGAAGTTTAGATATTCTGGGGTGTACTAGGACCCTAGACAATAGTGGTTGGTGTGATTTTTGGGGTTCATTTATTTCAAACAGGAGGCTCGAGCTTGACAAACCATTTAGGGTTTGGGGCTGACCTAAGAATTCTCTAAAATTTTGCTGCGGAGAAAGACCCAATCCCACTGAAGGCTTGACTCCTAAAACTATGGCTTGGGGAACTCTCAGGAGGTGTAAAATCAGAATCTCGAGAAGGGGACGAGTTCATGCCCTCCTTCTAGTGCTAGTTTCTGTTGATGAGACTTTGGTGACTGGGTCCGCCAACAGGTGTAAGTTGTCACCGGGTACTAGGGTACCGGCCAACTTTTCCTGCAAAGGTTATCTGGGGAAATGAGATTCCTTGGGCCTCCAAGCACCTGAGAGTCAGGTCTCGACGGTGCGGGGCTTGGTTGGGAGATGTGACTATTTTTGAGGGGGATAGCTGGTTTCTTCAACTCATTCTCTCTAGGGATTCAGGAAGGTGGGGTTCCTCCAAGCACTTTACACTTAGCAAATAAATTGAAAAAGATCCTGCAAAGTTGGGAGTATTTCATCTACCTATAGTTATGTTTAAACATTCAATACATCAATAATGCTTTGATATACTACACTAAATATCAAAGAAATACACAACCATCAATTCATATTTGATCACTAGCAAGGGAAAGGAGGTCGTTAATCTACTTTAAGTATCAGAGAAGAAGACATGAAGAACATTAAACATAAAATACCATTAACTTAGAAGACAAAGTGTCGACAACGTCATTGCAAGAACCATCTCTTCTCCATTAATATTCCTTCCAGCAAGCACTGGTGCATGGTACAATGGTGGCTCCAAGGGAGCATCTAACTACTGAAAGCTTAAAGACCAAGGAGCATTGAGCTCTGCAACTGAAATGAAAATACTACTTCTCTATTACTATGGACTACAAAATCATCAATTTCGCCGACCCTTGGAAAAGGGCTGGACTTGCTATTTATACATATTTACATCTAACCCTAACCCTAATTTACATTACATTGTATAATAGAATATATTATCTGATGGCCGGTACTACCTGTGCCACCCTACAAAAGGCCTTGAGACGGAATAGGCCTGACATGTTAGAAGAATAAGACAAGAAGATGGAGTGGAAGAATCAACCTCGAGAAGAGAGCTAAGAAAGAGAAGGAAGAAATCTGATCTGTCGGGGATCGAGGCTACATGCCTCATAAATGGGAAATGCAGCGCCCTGTCTCCAATGCGCTAGTTGTACACTTAAAGCGGCACCTTGAGAAGATCATCTGTCAGAAAGCCCATTGTTGATCTGACGTGCCTTGATGTAGCTATCTACCCTCTGACAACCTTAGACAACCTTTATTAACTGCTTGAAAGTGACCGGTCGGCCTTAGGGACCGGGACACAGATCACTGAAAGAATACAAAAATGTAGGATTCGGGACGCCAGGATCTGGGAACTTACATTTTGAAAGAATAAAGAATACAAAGTGTTTAGGTTTTCTCCGGCCCCCAGAGAATCTTTATTGTTACTTATTATCGTTGAAGGTTTGGAGGAGGCAGGAGATTCCATCCTCATCAATCTCTTTGAGGCCGGACCACCAGTACTTGGCCACCTTGACCTATTTTCCCCTCTTCCCCAGTGATATCTCCATGATGTCATAATCTTTGGCCTCGACGGTTGCTTCATCAGCATCTGGGGGAGGTGTTGCCACAACTGTAACTGTTTCTCCACTTGGCCCGGTTCGAAGAGTATGAACCATCCAAACTTTCTTGGCCTTCGATGGGTCCTGGGCTTGAGCCATCATCTCGGCCAAAGAGAGATAAGCTCTGGGAGTCGGTGGAGCTTTTCTCTTCTTTGTTTCTAGCAACCACAATGGCGGCAGGGGTGGCTTATTAGCCAGATTTTGTTCCTTGGATTCTTCCTTGGTATCTTGCCGTTGTTCCTCTTCAGTGGTGTGGGTCTCGCCCGACTCCTTCTCCGCATCTCTTGACTTGTCTACGACGTTTCCCTCAGTGACATTTATTTCTTCAGCCCTGTTACCTGTATCTTCTGCTTCGTCTGGGCCTTCATTGGTTGTCCCGGGGGTTTCTTCTTCTTATCGCTCTTCTTGTTCCTCAGCCTCTATCACCAGGGTTTCTTCTTCCCCTGATACATCCTTTGGCAGTGGGGGAGGTATTGGGCCAAGATTTAATGTTTGGGCTACAGTGATGACCTCCCCGAATGTAACCTTCAGGAGTGGCATTTGGAATACAATGGCTGAGGTTACGGTTGTTCCCAAAGGTCTGGTTCCCTCATCAGATGCTAGTTGTTCATCCTGCTTCTGTTGATCCACTCCCAAGTTCCTTATCTCTGGGACCTCAGAGGCAACCTCTTGTTCTCTTTCTTTTTCTTCCTCCATCTGTTCTTCCTGCTCCTGCACAGGTTCTTGTTCCTCAGACTCCTCTTGTGTGGGGACTTCAGCCTCTATTTGCTCGATGCCCCCCTGTAGGTTCCCAAACTCGTCGGTCGCAAAAACATCATTCAACTCATCCTGTGGAGGAAGGTTGGTTGGGACATCAGCAGGCTCTGGTTCCCTTTTCGGCTTCGGGGAGTCAGAGGAAAGGATCTCAATCTGTGGGATCTGGGGCATCCCCAGCTCTGATTCTTCCTTGGGATTTTGATTAAGCCTCTTCTTTCTTCTGGTGACTAAGGGTGGCCCCGCATCCCTTAGTGCTACATGCTCTTCTAGGCCCACCCATGTTGCCTTAACCATCAAGGCTACTAGTGAAGGGGAGGAGGGAGGACGAATTGGTCCGGTCATGAGTATCGGAGTAGCACTCCGTGTGATTAACTTCTCCTTCATTTGCTGGGAGGCTGCTACTGACTGCTTTATTTGTTCTCTTATGGAGATTTCTTGTATAGTCAGAGTTTCCATTATTCCTTTCCCTTTGTCTCCTCCTTGTGAAGAAGTCCCGGCCCCTGGGGTTGACTTTGGTATCGGCTAGGCAACCCGGCGGACACTCCTGGGGCACACCTTCTTAAAATAGGTGTGGCTTCGTTCGACCATGCTGCGGGTGAACTCTTCAATAGTGGGTCCCTCCTGGGCATCCCAGTCTACTGGTGGGAGGGCCAACTTATCAATCCCCTTTTCTCTGTACTGGGGATCTTCCGTGGAGCCAGTGTCTGAGAAGTCTTTCAAAAATATCTGGAGCTTCAATCTTTCCATTATTCTGGCGGTCATTCTGACGTAGTGTCAGCCCCGGACTTCCATGTCATCTTGGAAATCTTCCCAAAAATCTTCCATGTGGTACTGACAGAGTTTTGATGCCCGGGGAAGTGTCGTCGCAATCTTGCCATGCAGATCAGAGCGTTTCCGCGCTAAGTAAAATTCTGCCAAGTTATAGCTTTTAAGCTCATTATCTGCTTCTTTGGCGGCAGCCATACTGCATGAATAATTCCCACAAGTGATTGGGAATGGGATGTTCATCACCTTCTTCAGGCCAAAGAATGCGTGCAACTCCAGGATTTGCCTACAATACTCCAGGAGAATTATCTTATTCCCGCAGTGTTTGGGCAACAAGTAGGGTTTCCTAGAGAAGCCGGTTACCCTTATGTATATATGCTTTTGAAATTGTATATAGTAATGGTCGTAACTCTAGACCAAATTCATCGCCTTTGTAGATAGGCGGTATCCTGCATCCCGGGTTGTTGTGAGCAGGTGGTAGTAAACGAAGGCGTCGTTTACTCAGCAAAAGTTGGAGAAACTGGCCTCCCATTAAATCTGGGGAAAATGGTCCCAAGGGGCCCTCTGACCGTGAGCTATCCCGAGTATGTCGTCGGTGAGTAACCCATTGGTGCGGGGTCATTGTTGTACTAGGGCCCAGAGAACATAAGAATTCATATAAAACTTCTTCTTTTGGGAGTCCACGTGGTTTGAAATTATAGCGGCCCAGTCAAAATATTCTGCGCCCGTGCTGATGCCAAGCAGGAAATAATACATCCACCCAAAGAATTCTCGAGCATGTTGTTGCCTGAAGACCCGACATAATGCTATTATCCCCATCTGGATGCTTTCTTTGAATTCAGACTTGGGGATTTCTACCTTCATCCTCCTGGGGTCTCTCTTCGGGACCTTGAGCCAATGATTATTCATATATATACGGGACGCCTCTTCTAACTGCTTAAACTATGCCAAGGCATCTGATCTCGTGACCACAGCTGGCTTATCAAATTGAGGGATTCCCAAGCCCATATGGAAGGTATCGGGGTCGAGGGACACCAAGGGGGTAGGATACCCTATTGGCTCCGGGGTTGCAAGCATAACAACGTAGACATATGTGTTGTAGTGAGCTGCAAGTGTGAGAATAAGCTCTGGTGACTGCACTAAGCACGGGAAGAAAGCTGCCTTAAGGATCCCATAGTTTTCGATATTAATGGGCAATGGATCTCTGGCCTGTCATTGAATGTACATTATTTTTACCAAGGCCTGCATCTCAGGCCAGGTCTCGACGCTGGTGTCAGTGATGAGCTTAACTTTGGACTCAACCTTTGAGCCCATGATGACATCGTCCTTTACATATTTCATGCTGATGGGTAGCTTCTCCAGAGCCTTCTCCATTTTGGACCTAACAACTACCCTAGTTACTGCCGTAGAAGGAAGTTTCGGACTTCCGGGTGGTGAAGATGCGGAAGCTTCAGACATGTTGAAATTGTTGTCCCAAAAATGTGCAAGGCAAGGCAACAGTCAGAACGTATAGATAAATATTATTCTGGGGTTTGGATATCTTACCACCATGGCGCTTGCTTTCCTGAAAGGTTAACTTAGTTCAAAAATCCCAGAAAATGTATACATATTTTGCAAACTTTGAAATTTAACCAACATTTAGGTCCGAGGGTCTCATCACACTTAGTGAAGGCAAGACGCAGGTTGAGTGATGACAAGAGACCCAAGGTTCAGAGAATTGACCGTTGGAAGGTGTGCACAAAAAGCGAGCCGTCAGACACACGTGGATGCCACGTGGGTATGCAATAAATGAAAGTTATAGCGACGGCGGCGGAGCCAACTATCCGAATGCGCAAAAAGCAAAGGCCACTTGGACAAATTTAAATGCGTGCATGGGACATAAATGAATGGCATGTTGGTTTATGGAGGAGAGAGAAAACCACCTGGTTGAAACTGGTCGAAAGCCGAGTTTCAACTAGGCGATATTTTGCACAGAGCGAGCTCGAGAATTAGAAACCAGGAAGAGATGCAGCACGGTGAGCTCGATAGGCCACTAAGTAGGTATACAAAGAATATAAACTATACATGACATAGCTGAAGGGTATATACATGCAGACCAAATGGATATACAATAATATACATCAAATGTACATATATACATGAAATGCAGAATGACTATTTACAAAAACCAGAAAATGTATAGAAATTTACAATTCTTCACCTTATCTACAGATTATACTATATCTGCGTAGAGGGCGGACAACCCTCGGGCAGAGCCGACCCACCAATGGGCGATGAACCAGAAAGAAATGCAAGACCAAAACTGAAAAGCAAGACAACACCAGACCAAAAAGCAGGAAAGCCGAGAGGAAAGAAGGCACCAACCTAGAAACAGAAAAGGGCAAGGAAAATAACTCACCCCGAATGCTCTGCAATATCTTCTACCATCAGACGATCACTACTTACCACCACAAACCGCTCACAATTGCTCAGAACAGCTTGGAATGGCTCGCACTGGATTATCGCTAAATTGCTGTAAAATCGCTCTCAAATCGCTCAAATTGCTCAAGTGTTTTAATCGTAGTAATTGTGAAAACGACAGGTAACTTCTATTTATACCCGTGGTAAAAGCAAGTTACGTCTCCTTGTTAAAACTCTGGACAGACAGACCTCCGAACTCTGGGCCTGGGGATTCTACGCAACCATACCATCTTAAGAAAAGAAGACATCGTGGCGAAGAATCCTAGAGTCCAGAATCCGGATCCCAACAAAGGATGACCAACTCCGGGACCGGGTCCCGGAGACACGAGAGAAAAAAAAACAAAAACACACCACGGGGAAGAAAACCCCAGAGAAGGAAAACAAAGAAAAAAAAGGGAAAAGACAAGGCCAGAGCCAAAAGCAGAAAGCAAAAAGGGGGACCCAACATTTTGCACACAAAATGTAGGGACGGGGATGCAGGGCATAACACCACTCATTCTAGGTCAATTTGACTCCATCTTACTAGCCTATACATTACAGATGATGATCTTCAAGGGGGCACCAAGATACTTTACTAACTTGTTGGCATCTCTATTTTAGACAATTTAATTATATGAACTTAGAGTATAATTTATACTTCCTAATATAACTTAGTTTATTCAATATTTTTCGCTATCATCGAGTATTTATAGCCAAGTTATCATTTCTTATGATGATATAATGGGTGAGCCTCAACTAGGGCATTTATTCCCTCTTGAAATTCTAAATATTTTTCATGTTTCTTATTATATTTTCAATAGTATGTGGATTAGTATAACAATTGTTATAGTTGTTATTATTCATGCCCAACACTCTCATTGAGGCTAGCCTAGGGAGTCTTTATCAACTAGGGTATTAGAGGCATCCGTGATAATTAACTTCTTATGTTGGCATGCTCATTTCCCCTTCTCCCTCTCACTCTCCTATATATAAAAAAATGTTAGTAGAGAGGAGTGCAATTGAAAGGGATATAATAATGCAACATAGTCGAGGTGATTAGAGTAGTGTGTAATTATAATGCTATATTATAGTGTAATCTATGTTTGAATATCTATAGTAAGTATAATGAAATGACTATGACATAGCATATAAGGGAGCCCATTAAAAAAAGTGAAGTTTTAATCATTGTCATGATCATGTAAGCTTAAATAAATAAGAATATGATAGTTTTTGTAAGATCTTTGTGTTGTGTGTGTATTATGATATTAGTCTACATTAGAATAATCATTCATAAGACCCAATTATAATCATAACTATATCAAAAGGGCACTTAGTAAAGCATTTCTTATATCACAACATTAGCATGAGTGAATTCCTCATCAATCAAAGCAAAAGGTTCCTATAATGGTTTCAAAATTTTATCCAAGTAGGTAAAGTCAACCAAATAACCAATCGGAAACTCTTTCAAGTAACTAGCATTGTCTTTAAGCTACAAGTTCTTGGTTTCACTATATATGGACCTAGTTGCCACTTGCTCGCGATATAACTATGGAGATAATTTATTATGCCATATAACCCATCATAAATTAATTCTACATGGTACGTGAATATTTTACTACAATATTGGCCTCAAATGATAAAAAGAGAGGTATAAGAAGGGGTCACAAATTGATTTTAGCTCATTTATCTAGATGAATACACTCTTGGATTTAACACAAAGAAATAGAACACACATAGAAAAATAAAAGGTCAAGTTTAAGAAAATAATAAAGAGATGATATATATTTTTGTATCTTTCCTGAATGGATTGAGTATAAAGATTTTATAAAAAGTGAAACAAACATGTGCTTGGATTTAGATTACTTTCATTAACTTTACAAGTCACAAAACACCAACTAAACCTAAAATGGACCTTTAAACTAAAATATATGTACTTTAAAGTCAAATAGATGTTGTCAAACATTAGTGAAGTGAGCTTCTAAAAATAAGAAGCACAAAGACACATGCTCTAGTAAAAAGAACTCTTAGTCCTTAAACATCCACAACAATTACAATAATGACAGACATTTTCAAGAACATCATGTTGAAAAGAAAAGAATTGAAATGGAACTAAACGCTCTCGATGAATGAATAGTAGTTAAGGGGATGAAATAGGATTAATACATGAAGGAAATGTCTTTTATATAACAACTAATATATGTCCAAGAAAATTAAAACAAAATCTAGATAAATTTAATTAGATAAAGGTAAAAAATAACATAAAACATTTTTACAAAAAGGAGCTATAAAAATCACTTCTACCAAACCTCATAGAGGATAAATCTCTTACATAACCTAAACTCATTTAAGAAGAATCAATCTCCCTTTTTAGTGAGTTACTTGGAAGTTACTCAAGGATTCAAACTCATAGGATAAAATAAACACCTTACAATTCATTCCCTTCATTATCACAAGTGAAGATAGTTGAATCTTAATGGTGTCTTTCACTAAGAAGGAGATCAATTTGGATTCCTTATAAGTGAACTCAAACATATCCTAAGGCCTAATGGGTTTGATGTTTCCTTCTTCTAGAAATGTTGGTATATCCTTGAGAAATAAGTTCTGATGGATTGTAGTGAAACCAAAAGATATAAAAGACACTTAAAGAACCCAATTGTATTTTTATTACACTATTCCTCAAGAATTCTTCCCTTGAATTTTTTATAGATAAAAAAAAGTAACTTAAAAGACTATAAAATCATTTCAAAGTTAGTCGAGAACTATCTAAAAATAGTGCTCTCTTTTCAAAATTTTCAAGATCCAAGTGGATTAATCTTGGAAAGATCCATCATTGACTATGTCAATACTAGACATGAAAACGTCTACCCAATTTTTTATACAAATAAAAAACATGATAATAAAAAATTATATTAGCAAATAATATGATGAAATAATTGGAGGTTCCTCATGAAAATTATAGATAAAATTGGCTTCTATTTTTGTTTCTTATTGTTTAAATAATACACACTAACACAATGATAATTAAGGGCAATTCATGATGAACATTCTATACGTTTAAAACAGATGTCTTATTAAATAGAAATCAAACATTAAAGCATTATGTCAAATAGTTCACGTGCCTTGTCTAAGCTTAGACATTTTTGCATACATGTGTACAGAGCAGTTGTAGCTATAACATGTGATAAAATTCCTCTAATATTTATTGTCTGATAGATGTGCATAACATGTTCATAAGCTCCCATTTTAGCATAGGCTGGGAGGATGTTGGCAAAAATTTTAGACCTGACAATGGCATTTGATTGTAAATTTATAAGCCTTTGCAACAAATTCATTTTGCTCATATCATGTAATCAGTGTGTTCCATGATACATATTGTTTTGAGGCATTCTCAACTTGATTTCTGGTTTTGATTGTGTGTAAAAAAATAAAAATAAAAATAAAAATTACACACAATCAAAACCAGAAATCAAGTTGAAAATTCTTACGGATTGTGGAAATCTGATCGATTTAATTGAGGCATTCTGTCAAACAGTTCACGCACCTTATCTAACCTTAGACATTTTGCATACATGTCTGCGAGGTAAATTGCAACTACAGCATCTTACAAAATTCGTGTACATTTTATATTGTGATGAACGTCCATACCCTATTCCAAAGCTTCTATTTTCACACGGGCTAGAGGATTTTGACAAACATTTACACCTGCTAATCGCATTGTTGACAGTGTCCAAGCTCCAAACACTTTTCAGCAAATGCATATTGTGTATATCCTTCAATCATAGCATTCTGTGAGACCATATTTCTTTGAGGCATCTGGTCAAACAACTCTCGTGCATCACCTACACTTCCTCAATTTACCTAAATATCTGCCAGAGCATTTTCAACTGTAATATGCCCTTCCGTTATACTTTGATGGATGTCTACCCTATTCGGAAAGCTCCCATTTTGTCACAGACAAGGAGTACATTTCAAATAAAAATTGATATGGATGAAACCGGTATGTTACATACGGTGAAACTTCTACGCGAGACAATTCAAATTTGAATGTTAATGACGTTGTTTATGTAGACGGAACAAACAACAATGGGTTGTTAACTGAAAGGACTAGGCCCACATCCACCTAAGTAGTCAAATGCTTAGTGTGTGATGTTTAAGCCAGGCCCTCATTAGATCCTCCAAGGATTCTGAAGAAGCCTCATCGAATGATTTTCTCTTTCCATGTCCCCACGTAAGAGCCTCCTCCTCTCCATTGTTTGGGGTCTCCACCAAGCCTTCTCTTTCGTATCTCATTGGTCCTTTTTCCTAAATATATCTCTGGAGCCATCCTTCTTGTACCTCTTCTTTGCAGCCCAATATTAATTTCAAAAAATATATACTACATCCCACAATTCTCCTTCCTCATGGCATAATCTTTGGATCAGGGAAGTGGATGATTAGGTACCTAACCACCTATTTTCCCTACCTACTAACCACATAAAAGTCCTTCAAGAGAGGTAGACCCAGATTTTCATCAATATTTTCCAAGACATCATCAATTTCACCCATGAGGCAGCCTTTCACCAGCTTCTTGTAGAGCATTTTTGACATCACCTCAATGCTCTCCCTGGCGTCCAAGATCGATTCCAAAAACATGACAACCATGTCCAAATTCACCCTAAAGTAGTGATCAAACCACAAATACTTTGTTCTTAGTGTCAAGTTTATAGCATGTAGCATAAAACAATGGGTCAATTTGAAAATGTACCTTAATATATTCTCTGAGAAGTGCCCCAAAAAACCATCTAGCTTGTGGAACCCAAAAGTCTAACAGGTCTGTCTATCCTATCCCTCTCACAACCTTGTCATTCAATACCACCAAATATACAAATGAGGTAATACCTTTCAAGCTCACCTCTCCTTATAAGTTTTCTTAAGGCAACAAGGAAAAATCGTTATTGTTACCGTAGTCAAGGTGTACCATCTCTACATGCCAAAATTAACTAAAAATGTGGGAAATCATCACATTGACATGCCATGTGTCTCCTTCCTTTACAAGGAATAATGTTGATTGCTTGATTGCCCCCACAACTATAATTTCCCTAATCGCGTGAATTAAAGGTGGTTGCGGCAGTGTCCAATCTATTATTGCCTCTTAATTACTAATGATGGTATTTTGATGTCCTTTAAAGTTGCCTAAACATAGCCCCAATCTTACGTCATCTGATGATGAGGACCTTAACCATTTTCATCTGAGCAGCAACCTTGGCCAACTCATCGACCTTTCCATTACCTTCTTGATAAATATGGGATATTTGAAAATATTCAAATCTCCTAATTAACCTCCAAATGTTATCCACCGATTTTTGAAATTTCTAGTTAGGAATAGATCAAAGTCTAATGGAATTTACCATTATCATTGAGTCCCCTTCTAGATGTACCTTCTTCAATTTTAGATCTAAACCTAATTTCACTCAATAGCAGGTTTCCCTAGACTGAGCCTCGTTGTTTATTATAAATCCTATAAGGAGGGAGATTGATCCCAAAAATTTACCTTAATGATTATGGACAATGCAACTGGCACCACTGGGCCCCAAGTTGCCTTTCGATACACCATCAAAGTTTATCTTGCACCACCCGTTCTCAGGAGCAACCTAATTCACCTTATTTTGATCAAGAAGTGAAAGATCAACCTTTCGATCCCTATTAACTGGGGTCAACATTAATTATATATTATTCTTTTAATTAGTTAAATTATTTAATTAATTATATTCAAATACTAATTTATTACTTGATAGTAATGATCTTCAAAATTTGAAGTGGGAAGATGACACCCCCTCCTAAAACCTAAAGCTATTTGTCTATATAGAATTATATCTCATTGTCATCGTGTCTTTAATCATTTGAATAAAGTATGGAATGTTAACTTTGATAGTAATTCATGGTCTAAAGCATTAATAAACTACTCGACCAACACAATAGAACCAAAAAAGTCTTGTATTATATGGCAGCTTATGCTTCAAAAACTTGTCATTAATTTGAACCCTGTCCCTTGTTTGGTATGTGGCATACTTGAAGACATTTCACACATCGTCTTTTGTTTCTATTTTGCTAATTCTATTTGGAATCTTGTGTTCAACAGTTTTGCCAAGTTTTTGGATTGGAATATTGAATTTGACAACTTTTGATTTGAATGCATTTTTGGTAATGTCAAGAATCCAAACAAGTTAGATGATAATTTGATTTGGTTTGGTTTATCCAATGAAGTCCTTTGGTTTTTGTGGAAATTGAAAAATGGTCAATGCTACCAAGACATGAAGAGGATTCTTTATTGAATCTATGCGTAGACTCATATTATCTTTTATTGTGTGACATGTTATTTTTACTCAAAAATTCCACTGGACAAGTTCAGGAAAATTATGGCTCTTCACCAGTTTTTAAAGAGGACATAAAAATGTCAACTTTTGGCCGAAAGACTTGAAAATTGATCAATGAATTACTCACATCTATAGTAATGGCCTAAACTACCAAAGGAGAAGAGATGAAGCAATTAGAAATATGGCACGATCCTACCAAAAATTTGACAACTCGAGTTGGGAAAGAATCTCCCCTCCTATAGGAGCTATATGAGAATGAGATTCTTTCCAAGCAAGCAAAAACATCCCAAAACCAGATGACGAACAAAAAATTTGAAGATAAAGATCAACAATAGTTTGAAGGAGAAGAAGTTGATGACAAGAATGATGATGATAATGAATAGTTCAAACTTTTCATATACATGATACTTTGATGTAAACATTGTTATATTTTATAAGTGTGCTCATGTTGAGCTGCAATATGTTGTCAAATTTGAACTGATTTCATTTTGATAAACAAATATGTATTCCTAAACTAGTATGCTATGATGTGATGAGCTAGATCACTCTATGTATTCTAGACTTTATTTTTAGTAATAGATGTGTGATTCAAAAAAGAAATTACTAATTTATTCAATTCAACCATAATCTCCAAGTTACGTTTATGATTAATTAATTTATTATTCTTTTTTTAATATTTCATTACCATTTCAATTTAAAATGCGTCAACTCTTTGTAGGCACCTAAAATGCCCTCACAAAACCAACTAATTTTGACTATTAATTAAATAGGCATTTATGTTTATTTAATTAATTCATTAGTCTTTTCATCTATTGTTTAAATAAATATTTATTATTTATTTAAATAATTAATTAACCTTTTCTTTCTAAATAATTAAATAAATTCTTATTTATTTAATTATGCCTTTTACCATATCATATTTCTTCTATTTATTAAATAAAGACCTTTGTTTATTTGATAAATTCCAATATGCTCTTCTTTTCATTTCAACCAATCACATGAATTCACATGGATCAACTTCTAAAATTTTCTCTTTGCGCCACTTGTCATTCATCTTTTCATTCGACCTTCTCTACTTAGCTTGTGTCTAGGTTCAATGCACCTTGAAAAGTCAACACAACTCTTCCACCTCTTAATCTCAACCACTCGCTCCTTTTACCTCTTAATCTCCTTCACTCCTACCAAAACCTACCTAACCTTGCATCTTATGTAATCTCTTATTGCCTCTTAATCTCAACCGTTAGTTTTCATGAGGTTCCTATAAAAGACATTTTCTCCTCATTCAGACATTAATCACCTTATGTAATATAGAGCTTGTACAACCTTAGAGAACTTGAGAGCTATTTTGTGCCCTAAGTATCTTTGAGAGTGAATTTACATTATCATCTCCATACTTGCATTATCACTATCATTCCATTATCAATCAATCATTTCGATTCACCATAGACTCTTGTGCTTTGTGCTACAAACCTGAGAGCACCCAAATCTCATTTACAAACAAGATCTTGGTTGATAGGAGTACAAGAGAATCAATCATTTCACGAGGCCATTAGATTTGGTTTTGCTCTAGTATGTTTGTTTTGTTTTCATGAAGTAGTGTTCTCTTAGATGATGATTGAATGCTTATGATGTTTTTGTGTCACATTGTCACATCCCTCTTTCTAGCAATATCCACTATCATAGATAAGGATGATACATGGGGAGAATAGAAGCTGGTAGAAAGTTATTTCAAAAATTTCCATCGTATGCATTTATAACCAAATTTGGAGTCTTCATGCAATCCACCGACAATCTAGAGGATTTGATTTTTCCGCACCATTTTGTTGACTTTTGGGGGGAGTCAGTGAGAAACTTATTTGGCTCTCTATAAAGAGAGGCAATCACAATCAATGAAAAAAAAGGGAGGGAACACACAGCACTCAGGACCAGAGGAGAAAGCAGCGTAGTTAAAGAGAAAAGCACACAACACATAAAGAAAAAGAGACACATAACGCATAAGGAGAAAGAGACAATGCTGGAAGAGAAGGGAAGGGTGTGCATGAGGAAGAGAGGAGAAGAATTGCGCCGGTGGAAAGGAGGATGGTTGGCACATTGTTTGAGGCGTGAGTGTAAGGTGGGAGGTTGTGGGTTCAAACCCCCTCACGACATTTTTATCACAGAGAAATGCGTCTGGTTGAGGAGAAAGCCAGGTTCTTTTCCTCTGTTTCATAATCGATGATTGGTTAATTTCTATTTAGTTTCAAATTGAATTTGGGTTATTCCATTCAGAGATTTGATGCTGAGATCTAATGTATTGAAATGCATTTTTATTTTATCCTTCTTAGATAGAGATCACATTCAATTTTAAATGCTCACTACCAGAAAACAGTAGAAAAATCTGAACTTCTATGATTTAATTTTTTGATTTCTTGGAAGTAATTTGTCTCATTTCTTTTCTCCTTATTTTCTTTCACTCGACCATTGCCTGTAGTAAGACAGACATAGTCATGAACCAATTCCAGTTTAAAGTGGTTGGAAATATACAAGGGAATCCACCGTGGATGAGGGTAATTAAATTAATACAACAATGGTGATTATTGTAGTTTTCCGCTGGATGGGTCAGGAAAGAAAAGACTTGTTTTCTTGTATGAATTTTCCTTTCTTAAATAGAAAATTGTTATTTGTCTTTAAATAGAGATTAATTGGAAAAATTTATAGTCTCTACCATATCTTCTATGTTGCTCGTATATCTTTTCTTAAATTTGGATAGAAATTGTGAAGTTGAATCTTAAATTTATAACTAATATCCTTTTGTTGTAAACATATCTATTTTGTTGTAAACATAAACATAAACATAAATATAAACATACACTTTTTTCACAACATACATGCATACATACATATTCTATGTATATGTACACACATACTTGTGCGAATATGTATACACTGTAATATTATTCCTTCTTATGGAAATAACAGTATCATTGTCAAAACCATAAATATAAGCATGCATGATCTAGTATTACATGTAATTGAAGCAAAAATATGTTTGTCAATGTCAGAAACATAGGGGAGGCATACTAATCATAAAAGCACTTACTTATACCCTGAATTTAGCGTTAGGAAGGGGGCCTATTAAAATATTTCAACACCCTACTACACATGGGTATGGTTGGTCAAATTGAAATAATTTGACATTAAGTCAATGGCCAACTATAATTAATAGTTGTCAATAATTAAAAATAATTTCAATTATAGTTTGTTATATTTAAAAATACAATTAAAAATATTTTCAGCATAAACCAAAATTGGGTTAGTAACCATAAACCCAAATAACCCACAAAAAATTGGCACTATAATCATATACCCATTATATTTCATGATTATAAACCAGTGAAACCAAATGAAACTAGACAATGTTTTATATATTTGACATGCTAGTGAAAGAAATCATTTCTATCAAACCTTGCACAACATCATCAATACAATGATGCGAAATCGAAAAAAAAGTGGAGGAAAATTGATTACCCCATATCATTGGCTGCAAAATGCCAAGATAAATGATGTGTCAAAGCTTCTTCAAAGCTTGAGATAATGCATCATATGTAATCATGAAACCAATCACAAAATTGGGTCAATAACAATAAACCCAAATAGCCCACAAAAAAATGGCAAAATAATTATATAGCCATTATATTTCATGATTATAAATAAGAAAACCAAATTGAACCACACAATGTTCTTTATATATCAAATGCCAAGTAACAAATTCATTGTATAAAGTGAAAGAAATTGTTTTAATCAAACCCTATACATCATCATCCATACACATGCAAATTCGACAAGAAAAGTGGAGGAAAATTGATTATCCCATATCATTGGCTGCAAAATGCAAGGAAAAATGATGTGTTAAAGCTTCGAACGTGAGATAATGTTTGATATGTAATCATGAAATCAGTCAAAAATTTGGGTCAATAATTGTAAATCCAAATAGCCCACAAAATTATTTTGTGGCACACAGGTTAATGAAACCCTAAACGTCATATGTAGAGTGATGCAATATTAACAAGATAAGTAAATCAAAACATATAAACTCATATCATTGATTGCAAAATGTAAGGATAAATGACGAGTAATCATATACTAGTCATACCCATTATATTTCATAATTATAAACCAAAGATTGTGAATAAAACCACACAATGTTCTCCTTATTTCACATGCCATGTAGTGATTTCATAGTATAAAGTGAAAGAAATCATTTCATTCAAACCCTTGACGACATACAGATAAATGATGAGAAAAGACATCAAACACCATGTAGGAATGATCAAAACAAATTTTGATAGAAAATTGCAAGTTAGATTAGAGCGGAGGTGCTACTGTGATCCGTTCATAAATGAAGCCAAGTGTAGGAAGTAGAATAGGGTCTTGCGGGGAAAATAATCCCCCAAAAATGAAAAGGCAATGTATTTTAGGGCTCAAACAAGTTTGTGCCTCACCCCAACGCATGCCGCCACGTGGCCATTCCTGCGTGTGGTAGGGTGTATTTTTAATTTTATTAGGCCCCCTTCCTAACGCTAAATTGGTAAGTGTTAGGAGGCCCACACGTCATTCAATTTATCATTAAGTGCTTTTATGATTAGTAAGTAGGTGGTTTTTAATTTTTTTTGGTTATTTGATGAACGACTGATGGGGCAAAAGGGGCCATGTATCAGACGACACTTTGGAATGACCATTATTGACTCCTCAACACTTAATGAATTCTATGGAAAGCTCCTTTAATACTGAAAAGTCAAAAAATATTTTTTAAGTAACTCACATACAAAAAAGCAAAAAAATAATCAAAATCTAATATATAGTTTAGGCTCTATGGGTGGACGAAGTTGACTATAACGACTATTAGTATGCTTTCCCTAATTAAGTTGCGATATTAGGGGAAAGGACCCAGTACCCACACACCCTAACTTCACGCACCTGTAGGTCTTAAACGGTATGTTAGATTTCGAAAAAAAAAATTTAGCTGCCTTCGTATGCGAGTTAATTACTTATAGCTTAGGTTTCAGCTTCTGGGTATTCACGATTCTCTGTGTAGAGACCATTGAACACAAAGTGGTAAAAAAGTGGTCATTTCAAAATGCCACCCAATACCCACTATGTTCCTACACCAATAGTCATTCACTCAAAAATGCTAGTACTTGTAGCTAAATGTCCCATTAGTCATTATGAAATGTCCCAATAGTGGTGCACTAATGGACCAATTATCAACTGAAAAAGCTAAAAAATAATCAGCTATTAGTACATATGCGACTGTTGATACATGTGTTGTCATTTTTAGGCTCCTTTAATATTAGTAATTAAGAAGTCAAGACTACAAAAGCTAATGATTATTGAATTCCCCTATTAATATTGCCACCAATGTTAAACATCTCTTAGACCACTACGATTGCAAGTATTGTACCCTCTTAAAAGCTTGAAATTATGTGTAGTATTCATGCCCTTGTCTTCATGCTCCAAACTTACTTTTGTTAGAAGGATATACTTGTGTTTGCTAATGCTATTGTGTCTCTCATTTTTAACTTCACCTGAAATTTTCCCCACAGACACAAATCCCATTATCATGGGAACACATTTTTATTCTCAACAACTTCGATTAGAAAAAATGTAACCTGCTAAATAGAATAGAAAAAGATTTGAAAGAAAAAGCTTTTACAGTTCCGTGCCTTGAAAACCATTATCTCTGTCATCAATGGAAGATTTCTGCTTTAGAGGATTGATATTTAGGCATTCTTGACAGAGCTTTGTACAGATGAAAAGACAGATTTCATAATTCAAAGGGAGGGAAAGCTGGAGAACCTCTTATATTTGAAAGGACTGTACGTTTCTCTGAAGAGGCAAAGACTAAAAGAGGAAGAAAAACATAAATGTTTTTGGAAGTAGCTGACCCAGTAAGGAAGGACATAACGTGGGTTGCAGAGGGGTAAAAATTTATTGAAAGTAAAGAGAACAACAAAGAGCTCTAAAGAATTATATCCTGAATCAATGGCGACTCCCAGAGAGCATATTGAAGAGATAAGAAGAAATAAATTTTCCATAGGTGGGGAAGAAAATCCGCTTACAGAAGATCTACACCACGCTGTGAAACATCTCTCAGCGGAACTCTACACCAAGGATGTCCATTTTCTCATGGAACTCATACAGGTAGCTTTCTGGGTGATATAATTCAAGTTGTTTCTGTTTATAACTGACATTGCCATTTTTTTCTGTTAAATTAAGGTATGGGTGGTTCTGATTTGGCAGAATGCAGAAGACAATGAGTATGAAGCTGGTGTTGAACCATCGTTGGAATTTGTGGTAACGAGCAGAGATTTGGCTGGTGTGGGTGCCCCTGCTACTCTTTTGGTCTTCAACAACGAGAAGGGCTTCACTCCTCGAAACATTGAATCACTCTGCAGTGTTGGACGTTCCACCAAAAAGGGTAAAAGACAGGGAGGTTACATTGGAGAGAAAGGTACCTGCTTGTGCCTTCAAAATGCTCTCTTCACTGGGTATAAAATTTATCTTCATCAACTTTTGATAAAACCATTTTAAACTCATAATCCACAGTTAATTTCAAAACTCTAAAATCAAAAAATTACTCTGATATGGGCTGATCAAGGTCATGGTGACTTTGCATTGGCCTTTGATAAGAGGGTTCCTTGAAAGTAGGTATGCAGTGTTTGCCCTTTCATACTTGTTCATATAGGGGAAGAACATCAGTACCTACATATTTTGTGTATCTGTAGAGTCTAAACTATATGTCAGATTTCTATGGTTTTTTTTTGTTGTCTCCGTACTTAAAGCTAAGGTTTCAGCATCTGGGTATTCACGCTGAAGGGTCAAAAAATGGTCATTTCAAAGTGCCCACCAATACCCACTCAAAGATGCACCAATAGGGGGTCACTCAAAAATGCCAGTACTTATGGTCAAATGTCCTAATGTCCCAATAGTGATGCATAAATGAGCCCATTACCAATAAAAATGCTAAAATGATCACCTATTGATACACGAGTGATCATTTTTCAGGCTCTTTTCATATTAATAATTGAAAGGTCATCCTAACAAAAAAAAATAAAACGATTATTGACCCCTGTTGATTGCTGATACTCTTCCTCTGATCATCAAATTATAAGCTTACAAAAACTATCTGTTCATATGATTCTAATGTCTAAATGATTATTTCGTTACATGTTGCAGGTTGAAATCTATTTTTCTTGTATTTCTTCGTAGACTAAGTTTGCAGTTTCCCTAATCGTCGTAATTATAGATGCTAAATGGCGTATAGAGTAGAGTAGTTACATGCAATTTAGTTGTGCAGGATGGAGATTATTCAAATGAGAATACGTGGTATGTACTAAGCATATTTCCTAGTGTCTACCAAAAATGGGGTCTGTCTTACACAATCTGTTAGCTGTTCAACAATGTAACAATGTAACAATCTGTTAGTTCTTAAAACTGTAAAACCTAGTGTTGAACCTATTCCTTTACTCAGAAATCATAGGTTAGAATAAAATAAAATAGCATTTCTCGTCTGACTTTGTTAAATAGCATTTTTCCAATCGTAATGTGTATACCTAGAACAATTAAGAACTTCAAATCCATTTGTGTCTTTTCTGCAAGCTACTATTGTGAAGAAGTTGATATTGTTTTTTATTATTTTATATTGGTGGTTGTGATTATAAGACTGTTTTTATTATGAATTAAAAAAATTAAATCATAGTTAGAAAAATTGATTAACTTCTTTTTAAAATATATATATATGAGTAAATAAGATAAGTTGTTTTTATTTCCAGTATTTATTATAGAAAACTAATTTATTGTTCAAATGTAGATAAAAGTATGAATAGATATTTTAAAAGATCAAATATAATTTTAAAAAATATGGAGAATTTATAATTTTTAAATAATTTCATTTATTTAAAAACTATTTTATTTTTATTATAATTGTTGTTTTTGATTTAGATTGTGTCTGTTTTTTTTTGCATCAATGTTTTCAATCATTCTCTGTAATCCATTATGGGGAAGAAAGGAAACTTAGAGAGAAAAAATGAGATGCAGATCTCACTAGGATAAAAAGATTCAGACAAGAAAGGAAAAAAGATATACTAATGAAGTTCAGAAAAAGATATGATGATGAAGTCAAGGAAAACAACAAAAAGCAACAGCGAGAAACAACCATCATAAAACATACAATCAGTGAAGGAGCTGAAAGCAATACACATAAAGTACACAACCCATTGACCAGAAGAGGAAGAGGCTGATTCAATGAAGGTGGTTTTAAACTCAAATGCTCTAGGAAGCATTGAATCTAATCCATGGACCCTTCTTCTGAGTTGTTCTCCCTTATTTTAACTGTTTCTCTTGATTTTGAAGAATGTTTCCCTTTTCTTTAAAAATGTTGGCCAATTACCCGTTAATGTTTCACCCAACACCAACTTTCCTTAGGCCCCACCCCTCTATAATCCTCCTTAAATGTTGCTTTGAAAAGGGCTGTGCAAGTATCATTAGTTACATCCGGCAAGGGTTTTTTTTCCACATTATAGTTCTCCATCAGAAATTGGGAAGGCAGAGCTTGATCTTTTTAAATTATTTTATTTTTATTTTTAGAAAAATCACCATTAATTATTTTGATCATTCTTTGTAAACAGAAACTGCATATTATATAAGCCACCATTCATCATATATTCTATTAATTATTATTTTTTATATTAGCCAATGTAATTAAAATACTTGATGATATGCAATTTTAATCTGAGGTTCCAAATTGGTTTGTTTTAATGAATGGTGAAGATTTATAATTTGTTTTTTAAACCATCTGAAAGGATTCTTATTTTCTTTTAAATTTCAGGAATTGGATTCAAGAGCGTTTTCTTGGTGACGAATCAGCCTTATATTTTCAGCAATGGATACAAAATTAGGTTCAATGAAATCCCTCCATATGGGTTCAACATTGGGTATATAGTTCCAGAGTGGATCGAGAAGCCAAATATTGAAGATCTGAAAAGCATATATAGTGGCCAATGCCAAGGTGAGCTTCCCAATACTGTTATACTTCTCCCTCTACGCCCCGAGAAGGTGGAAGGTGTTAAGGAACAGCTTGCAAACATTCATCCAGAAATCATTTTGTTTATGTCCAAAATTAAAAGACTCGCCGTTCGTGAAGATGGCCAAAACAAAAATCCCCGGGTGAATGCAGTCTCTGTGTCCCAGGAAATAGCATTTCAAAACGTGAAGGATGGAGGAAGTGAATCATTTATTCTCCATCTATCAGCAGAGGAAAATGGGGAATCAAATGGAGAATGCAGTTATTACATGTGGAGGCAAAGATTTCCAGTGAAAACAAACAATCGGGTGGAGGAGAGAAAAGACATTGACAATTGGGTGATAACACTTGCTTTTCCCCGCGAAGATCGAGTTACCACAGGGAATAGGGTAGGTGCTGGTATTTATGCATTTCTTCCCACAGAAATTGTCACCAGATTCCCCTTCATAATTCAAGCAGATTTTTTGTTGGCATCCTCAAGGGAAAGCATTCTTTGGGATAACAAGTGGAATAAAGGGATTCTTGACTGTATTCCATCAGCATTTTGTGAAGCGTTTCTGTCTCTTATGAAGAGTGTGAGAGGGGCTCCTCCCTCTGCAAGATCATATTGCTTCAGATATCTCCCTATTGATATCCCCTCTCATCTGCAGCTAAGACAAATTCGGGAAGACATTCAAGCCAGGCTTAAGACAGAAGAAGTCGTCTTATGTGAACCTGAAAATGCCTATTGTATGCCAATTCAAGCTCGCAAAATACTTCCGGGTTTTAGAAAAAGCAACCGAAGAAGGCTTGGAAAAGCCCACTGCTTTATGGTCTAATGGGATATTCATAATTCACTCGTGCCTTGATGAATCAAGTTGTCTGGATTTCTTGGGAGTGGACTATGTGCATGAGGAATGGTACTCCATATGTATTCAAAATACCCCTGGTTGGATTGCAGAGCTCTCTGAGGATTTATATGTGCAACTCCTTTGCTTTATTGCTGATCATTGGAACAGGGGAATTCCAAGCTCTCTCCAGCATTTTCCTCTTTTTAAGTTTGACAATGGCTCCTGTGGTGTGGGGAGGGCAAGTTTGACAATGGCTCTTTCTAAGGGAAACAAAATATACATTTCCTCAGAAAAAAGAGATATTGAATGGTTGACAAGGTGGAATAAAGTTCTGGGAAGTGCTCAACATTACAAATTCATGCCAATTGCAACACAGATGGCCATGAAGAGCTTGAGCTATAATGAACAGTCACGATTGCAGGAGTGGCTAGATCGATATTGTAAGATCACCTATCTCTCTGTTTCAAGTTTTAGTAAGCAGCTCTTGGAAGATGCTAAGGCATCTACAAGTGAAAAATTCATTATCCATGTGACTCAGTTTTTCCATTTCTCATCTGCCAATGGCTATATGGATTCAAAAGAGATGCTCACTTTGTGCAAGGAATTGCCTGTAGTAGTTACTCATCTGAGATCCATAGTAAGTAGTTGCAAAGCCAAACTTGTGCCTGCATCTATGGGCAAGTGGCGCAGGCTAATAGGAGACAATCCATGGGTTGCAGAAGGGATTGTTGCACTGTCACCTGCCTACATGAAAGCAAATTTAAGCGGACTGAAGGGGGAAAGCGAAGAGGAACTTGAGTTGTTTATGAGAAATGGGCTTCGAGCACTGGACATTCCCAAGCTAAAACCCCCCAATGCTCCATTGCCTGCAGTTTCCTTTCCCCTAACTGAAGATCAAGTTGTTTTGCTTTTAGAGTGGATTCAATCTTTGACTGAGTCCCTGCCCAAACGATTCCAATGTAGTATCATGGAAGGAAAATGGCTAAGAACCCACCGAGGGTATGAGTCACCAAATTTATCTTTTATGTACAATCCTGAATGGTTTTTGGCTGGTGTAAAGTTAAATGACCTTCCTTTTATAGATTGTACTTTCTACAAGAGGAACATGAATGACTTCGAGAGTGTCCTCCAGCAGATTGGGGTGGTGGTTGAGTTTGGAAAGGGATGTGAAACAGTTGCTAAAATAGTCCAAATGCACACAGATTTCAAAGTCATAACAAGCCTTTACAAATATCTTCACCGTTTCCGTTGGCTGCCTAGCGACTCAAACTCTCTCAAAATTTGGATTCCCCATAGTGATGGGCTTGCAGGTGAGTGGAAAGATTCAAAAATGTGTGTAGTGCATGATGACAATAATCTCTTCCATGGAAGGCTGCAAATCCTGGAAAGGTTTTATGAAGAAACTCTACTTCCATTTTTCTCTAGCTGTCTTGGTGTGCCTCCACGTCCTAGGATTGAGGACTACTGTAATTTGTGGCTGGACTGGATAATGAGTAATCATATAGTAACTGAGCGGGAATGTTGTTTAGTTTGGAGGAATATTCTAAAGCAGTGGAGTCAATCACCTTCATTTATAAAAGGAAAGTTAGGAAAACAAGGTCTAAAGTTCCCAGCTCCCACAAGCGATGGGCATATTCAATTATGTGTGCCTAGTGAAATTTTTATTCCTGACGACCTTACATTGAATGAGTTATTCAAAAACTCTTCTACAAAGATCAAATTTGCATGGTATCCTAACCCTTCAGATCCAGAAATACCATTGGACTCGTTGTTCTCAATGTATGAGTATCTTGGAGCTCGAAAAATATCACAAGCAGTAGAGAAAAAGGAGTTGTCTGTTTCAAGTGATGTCTCTTTGCACAGGCAGGGTTTGTTCAGAAAAGGTTTGTATATAATTATCCTTGCATACCTTGCATATCCATCCTTCAAATTGTCAGCAGATAAAAGACATCAAATTGTGAGAGCTCTTTTGGAGTCTTCAGCTTATGAAGCCCTTCAACCCTTTGCAGTAATGTACACTTTGGCGGTCATAACTGAAGATGATGAGACAGAGCACATTAATGTGGCTGCACACTCTCCTGTGCGTTGGGAGAAGGATAAAAAGAGGATCTTTATACAGAAATCTGGTTCACAAAACCAAAAGGCAAAGGTGTCCTTGGCAACTAAATTTGCCGAGGTAATTTCAAAGGGTCTATTATCAGAACATCCACATCTTGTTGCAGGTCTGTGTGAGATGCTGAAGTTTGGTTGCATCCTAGGATTTGATGCTGATATAGTCAATGATATGCTCCAGAATAAAAACCTCCAAATCTTTAAAGAAGATGAGAATCTCCTTTCAGAGTTTTTCCCAATTGAAGACTCTGTTGAGCAATATCATCCAAGAAGTCATCAGGGTTCTTCTAGCAGGGGAAGCAGGAAGAGTGTTGGGACATCAGCTACCCCAGCTAAGTCACCACCGCAGTTTTCACTTGATTTTGCAGAAGGATGGGAGGCTAGGTTGCAAATTTTTAGGCAAGCAATTGACAATATGAAAGACTGTGTACCCAATTCTTTGAAGAGTAAGCTGGTGAAAATGTTATTCCCTTCAGAATCATCAGATAAAGAGCAGCCAGAAAGCAGTTCAGGCCTTAATCTCATGAAGGTGACTGGGGATGCCTGCCTCAAAATGCTCATTGTTTCAGAAGTTCTGGGCGCCAGTAAAAGTTGTCAAATGGTTCCATTTAAACTGGAGAATTTAGTGGGTGAGGAAGTTTTAGAAATGGGGAAATGCTTTGGCAGAGATTTAACAGGTGAGAAACCTCTCTCTTCGTCTGGTGATGGGGTTAATGAATGTGATTATGAGATGCTCAGGGCCATTGCAGGAGCAGCCACTTTGAAGTATTTCACAGGCAAAGATTAAATTCACTGTCAATGTCTCTCCATATAAAACATAACATAAAAAGTTGTCTACCTATTTTAGTTTGAAAAAGCATGTTGTGCAGCACTGCAGAGGCATATAAATTCACTGTCAATGTATGTCAGTATAAAACTTCACATTTAAAGTTGTTCAGAGATTTTAGTGTTAAAAATTAAGTTGTGCAGGGGCATATAAGCCTCCTCCTCTTCATAAATTTTGACGGAAAGTTATCTCGCCATGTTAAGCTTCAGATGGATTAAATTAATTGATGAACTTAAACCTGATAAGAATACAAAGAAACATAGAGAAGTATAGATCATAGCATGCAATGGCTGAAATTAATAAAATAATTTTAATTCAAAATCAACGGTTGAATTTTGACGAAAACGAATGCAAATTTCTTGTCCGTTAATCATTTTCTGGCAAACATATTTTTGAAAGTGTAAAATGATAAGAAAGAATGAAATATAATGATAATAAGAATATAAATAAAGATATATTAAAACAAGAGACCCAAAGCGTCAAAGTCCCTGTCAATAAAGAAAGAAAAGTAGGGAGATAAGGAGAGAGAGTTAAAAGGGATAGAAAGATATGTAATAGATAAATATACAGAGGGGGAGAGACAAGAGAGAATAAGAGTGGATGGAATAAATATAAAGAGAGATAATAAGTGATTTATAGAGAATATAATGATAGAGAGAATTAGAGAATTGAGAAAATTAAGCTATCAAGCTTTGTAAAATGACAAATATTTATGTCATTTTAAGGAATATTTAAATAACAACTACAACTTTTGACTTAAATATCATGTTGAATTATTCATTCTATC
>MU223315.1:2510071-2522867 GCA_018584345.1 Thuja plicata | reverse complement strand
GGTTGAAGATGTTGAAATTAAATATATGAAAATAAACTTAGTAAACTATGTGTACTTAAATTTAGGATTGATGATGAAAAAAAATGTTAATATTATTAGAAATCAATTCATCATTATTAGAAAATTAATTTTTCATACAATATATTTATTAAAATGTATACAAGTGCAAAATAAATTATAATATTTTTAAAACTATATAGATTAATTTTGAAGCCTATGTGTTGTTGTTAACTAGGCTTAGCATCAACTGAATTCACTATGCATGATTGAAATGATTTTAATTCCTTAAAATTGTGTAGCTATCACCGAGTAATTTTGATTTTAAATTTTTGCACTGGTACAGGAGTACAATTTGGGGGACTGTAGAAAGAAGGAGAAAATAATATAGGCATGGCTAGTAGCAAAATGAGGAAAACAAAGAATCTCGTTTAAAAGCCTTGAATCAGTGTTCTGAACATTATTTACTATGTTGTGCCTGAGTACACAACAAAATTTATTCAGAACTTAACAAAAATACACATTTCCTGAAACTTTAATTGTCTTAGAGCCAGATTAAATTTATTCGCAAAGTATTGTGATCTTCCTATCTAATAGATATGACAAGAATTTTATGATGGGCAAGGTGGAGGATTTGAAATCAATGTCAATTTCCCTTTCAAAATTTATAAATTTTGGACACAACATATACACAAAACTATGAATTTCTACCTATACCAGGTGATGTAGTTCGTTAAGCTACCAAATTTTATAGGTGGCATTTTTCCTCATGACAATTGTTGAATGGTTATCATCATCTAGGAATTGCGTTTAGAAGAATGCCATGTTTGTGCAAGATGTGGAAGCATAGATAAGACACGTGCAAAGTTGAACAAATGCCATAGGTTGTACTTGTAAACTAAACTGTAGAAGCGTCGTGGTGAGATCAAACTTAGACCACAATAATCTGACATAGAAACAAATATAAAAATTGACAAACCAATATGTGCTTACCATCCAAAGAAGTCATTCATATTTCTATTTCCTTTAAGCATGCTCTACAACTCTGAATTTGTGAGTTTGTCTGGATGAGTGAGGGCATATTTGCTAAAGATTGCATCAAACTTTGTAGGTTCAAACCTGCCTTCAGTATCATAAACCTCTGAGTCGCTTCCATGGCTTTTTTCCTTGTGAATATTTGCAATATATATTTGAAGTAATGGTAATGGTATCCACCCCTTCTTAGGTTTGTGATTGGTCAGAACAGATGGGTAGAATGAATTTAGCATAATATGTGAATTTCTTATCCTGATCTGGAAGTGTCTGGATGTGTTTAACTTAATTTTTTCTGTATTGAAGGATAGAATGATGGGGGACCTGCATGCAAAAGGAAAGAATGTGAGTGATATCCAGAACAGTTTGAAGACTGTTCCCCTTCATCCAGAAATGATCAGGGCAATCAATCAACCCATGCATTGGGGTAAATTGCATTCTTTCTACTTGCACATATTCTCCTGTTCTACTTCTACTTTAAAAGATGCCTTGATTGTGGGTCTCTGAAGGCATAGCCATTATCATGGGCATGGTCACAATATTGTCCTGAAGCTTGGTCCCTCTTAATGGTCAATATAGTTGTAATAAATGTAACTGTTGTCTCATGGGCTTTTATTTGATACTGTTTATGACAATCTGACCCCACTAGAAAAATGTCACAAGGTCCAGGATGCAATCACGAGGTAACATCTTAGTTATTTCTATGACTGAGCACATATCAAGATTAAAATAAATGCAGTGTACAATAAAGTTTATCAGGGTTTTTTGATCCTCAATTGAGGAGGCTAGGGGCTCAAAGAGTAAGAAATGCTTGCTAAAATTCCAGAAATTTTCCAGAAAACTATTCACACATGCTACTAGATGTAGCCAGTGGCGATGAACCCAAAATTACAAATATTTGAAAGAAAACTAGGTTATCCCTGTGAAGATTAAATGCCTATATCTCTTACTTTAAACTCTGCATAACCTATAAGAAGGAAATTCTGAACGGATTCGATATCAGCTCACATATGCCAGAGTCCAAGCCAGTCTGAAAAGACTTAAAGTGCAATTACTATGTTAGGAACCATCATAG
Organism: Thuja plicata; assembly: GCA_018584345.1. Taxonomy (NCBI): domain Eukaryota; kingdom Viridiplantae; phylum Streptophyta; class Pinopsida; order Cupressales; family Cupressaceae; genus Thuja; species Thuja plicata. The sequence continues at coordinate 2,520,763 of MU223315.1, read as the reverse complement.
GTTAGGTTTTCCTGAGTCACGCCATATTCGGCTCTAATGTTGGAATAATGATGATGCTTCTTAGAGTCCTTTCAATAATTTGGTATCTAGGATCTATCAAAGTGCAGTCAGACTTCAAAATTTGTATTCATACTTTATGTGAATCATAACTCACACAACTCAAGTTGTGCATCAATGCTTTCACATATATAGTCATGGCCCACTTCCAAGAGTTCCAAAAACTGTATGTTGTAAAGAGGTTCCTCCACACCTTCAAGGGCATTTATATCCTATTGGTCCAAGAAGTTAAGGCAATAGGGTTCTCTCTAGATATTGCACTAAAATGCATATGGAAAGATGCAGAGGACTTTTCAACTCAACACCATAAGGGTAGAGGGGGTACCTCTATCCTAGTAGGGCCCAAATGGAGGAAGGCAGTCCAGAGGTGGGGCTTCTCTCCGTGCAATAGAGCAGTGTGGGTCATCTTTAATAGAGAGGACATTACCTTTGGGGTTTGCTAAATCTATGCCCCCAATGACCATAATGAGAGGATTGAACTTTGGAAGTGGATCTCTGAGCTTGATGATATCCCCTGGGTTGTTGCTGGAGACTTCAATATGGTGGAGAGGGCCCAAGAAAAATTAGGGGGTATGAGGTTTGACTGGAAAGGCAATGAGATGATCTTTTGGAACAGGATGGTCTCCAAATTGAATCTATTCAACCCACTGGCTAACAGGAGAAAGGAGTCCAAAGGAATTTGGTACACTTGGTCCAATTACCAAAGAGGTCAGAGGAGGATCTATTCTAGACTTGACAGAGTCTACATGAATAAACATCTATTCAGCTTCCCTAGCACCCCTATGGATAATATTGTCCGAGTCCTCCCCTTCACCCTCTCTGAGCACCACCCAATCCTAGCCCCTATTCAGCTGGTCTCTAAGAGACCCAACCCCCTAGTTACAAAAATAGGCTTTGCACTGAACTCCTTTCTCCTCAAGGATCCTAATGTTCTTGCAGCCATCAAGATTATTTCATGGTTCAATGAAGAGGTGGCAGAACATAGCTCTGAAACTGACAGGTGGAATCAGACCACAGAGACTTGGCAAACCATGCTCAAAGTTGTAGGCAAGAAGAGAGCTAAGGATGCTAGGAGAGATGAGGTTATGCTGGTTGAAGAACTCCAGGCTGTTGAACTTAACATTCAGAAATACCCCCAAGACCCCTTCCTGCTGGATAATGTTATGCATTGCAAAGAGGCACTCAGGCACCTGCAATTGACCAAAACCAGAGGGGACAAGATTCGGGCTAGGATCAACTGGATAAACTTGGGAGACAGGGGTTCTAAATTCTTTTTTCAGACACTGAAGAAGAAAGAGGCTAGAGACAATATCACCTGTATCAGAGATCAAGGGATTGATATCACCACTCATGAAGGCATTGTTAACTCCTTCTCTTTGTTCTACAACCGACTTTTCACCTCAGAAGACAATGTTGTTATGGAAGCAGCTAGGTAGAAGATTAGTAGTATTATCCCTAAGAAGCTTAGTAAGAAGGATGTTGATAAGGTAGGGTGTGATATCTCGATGGAAGAAATCAAAAAGGTCATCTCAAGCATGGCCAATGATAAAGCCCCCGACCCGGATGACCTCACTGTGGAGTTCTTCAAGACCAATATAGATTGGATAGCCCACAACTTACTCAAGACCTACAGGGAAGCTTTTGCAGCCGGGACCCTGGGCCCTATCCTCAATGCAGGTCTCATCAAACTAATTCCCAAAGATGGGGACAGACTCCTTATAAAAAACTGGAGGCCCATCACCTTACTCAATGTAGGCTACAAAATCCTGGCAAAAATACTAGCCCTTAGGATTGTTAATCTCCTTCCTGTTGTGATCAACAAGACCCAGGCAAGATTTGTCAAGGGACGGTACATACTAGAAAACCTTATTACATGCTGGGAAGCCATGGACTGGGCCAAGGAAACAGGACAGTGCAGCTCTATGCTACTCATTGATTGTGAAAAGGCCTATGATAGAATTGAATGTAACTTTATTCTATGCATGCTAGACAGCCTGGGGTTTCCAGAAACCTTTGGCAAAATGGTCTCCACACTCCTGAATGGTGTTATTGTAGCCATAGAGATAAATGGAGTCAGATCCAAGTCATTTGAACTTACCAGGTCCATTAGACGAGGATGCCCCCTTTCCCCATCACTGTGTGTTATCGCTGCTGATTCCCTACATTATCTGCTCAGCGATGACACCCTATCCCCCAGAGTTGCAGGGGTGAGTCTACCAAATGGAGAGGAGATATCCAACATACAATTAACTGATGACACAACTATTCTTATGACCCTGGAAGAGGAGAATATGAGAAGACTTATGACTAAATTGGACATATTTTGTCAGGCTTCAGGTAGCAAAATCTCTATTGCCAAGTTAGTTATGCTGGGGTGGGATACCCACCCCCCAACATGGTGGCTGAAATATGAACTAGAATGGGGAGTCCCTGATCACATTGTTAAATATCTGGGGATTCCATTCGCTATTGAGCCCAACATTAATAACATGTGGAACTGGATTAAGGGAAAGATCAATTACAAGCTCAACAAATGGGACAACAACATGTTATCCTTCCCAGGTAGGGTTTAGATCTGTCAGAAAATCCTATCCTCCTATCCTATCTTCTACTCCTTAGCCTAGCTCTTCAACCAAAATTAGTTTGAGCAGATCCAGAAGATCATCAGAAACTTCCTTTGGTCAGATGGCAGCGGCAAGCAAAGGCTTCATGCAGTCTCATGGGCCTAGTGCACCAAAGACAATAAATGGGAGGGCATTGGACTCAAAGATCTCACGACTCAAGGAATAGCCCTAGCAGCCAAATGGATTGCAAAAGCCTCAGTTGGTGAAGAACCTTGGAAGGTTTTGGTGAGGAACAACCTCTCTAGAGCCCATCCATGTAAAGCTAAGAAATGGAGTGATCTGTGTTACTCTGATCTGCTGGGGCTGGAGTGCAGCATTAGTGTCCGGGGATCTAATGTATTTAAGGCTATTTGGAAATCTTGGAGATATGTAGGCAAATTTCTCTGTAACTATAGCCCACTGGAAGGGAATGGGGTGATATGTGGCACCAAGTCAATCTGGTGGAATCTGAAACATAATGGGAAACCCCTAGCTCTACTGCAAGGATGCTCTGTAAGAAGGTGGGCAGACAAAGGTGTGAATTGCTTCCAAGATATACTTCAGGGAGGAACTTTGACTCCATGGGATAAATTGGCTGCGGACTTCAACCTACCCCTCTCCCAAAAGAGGACCCATGCCTTGCTCTCAGCCACCCTCCTCAGCATTGGTAGGATTTCTTCCTGCTATTCCAGAGATAAATGTTCATTCCAGCTTACTTGGCCGGACTCCTCCCCGCTTCACCTGGTCAAAAGTAAATACCTCTACCAAAGCCTCACCCAGGGCCTTGAGATACTTTTCCACACTAATAACAAATGACACCTCAATTCTCCCCTCCCATACTAGAACACCTTCTTTACCAATTTGAGGACGAGGCTTGTGGAACCTAAGGTTACCTGTTTTCTGTGGAGACTTTTCCTGCACAAACTCCCTTTTAAGAAACCTGGTGGAGAACCTAACATCTGCACAATATGTAAACTCCTGGAGTCTGTTCACCATGTTTTCTTTGAATGTCTATTTGCTTCGAAAATATGGTTTATGTTTGGCCTTTCATATAACACTGACTTTAATGTGCTGAACATTGTTTTCAGAAATTTTAATAGCAGCAAGTTTTGCAATGCTTTTTGGTCCTTACTCTCTTCTGTTATATTATGGAATATTTGGAAAGCAAGGAATAATGATGTTATGGTAGGGAAGGCAAGGAGTCTTACTGAGTCTCACAAGAGGCTCATCTATCTTAATATTTCTCTACAGGTCACTGCCATTCTGAAGCTGAAAGAAGATAAGTTCCTCCAGATTCTAAGGGAAGGCAAAGGCACTATATACAAGAGGGAAATTGCACATGGGTTCACCACCAACAAGGAAGGAGATAAATTCACCAACCTACTCTCTGATTTTATGAAACAAGCCAAAGATGGGAACATGGGACCTGCCGATGCTGCAACTATTGGTACTACAAGCCATGAAATCATTGGTTACACTGTTGTGTCCCCAGATTCTAATGCCTTTGATGCAGACCATGAGGACCCCTCAGAATGATTATAAGATGTGAACACTACTAATTTTTTGTATAATGTATCTACCGTAGACAACAGTAAGTTGTTTTTGTAGACAGTATATGATGTTTTGAGCCAATATTTTGATTTGACAGTGCACAACACTACTTCAAATTTGTAATAAATCTATAACTTTGAATGTAAACTCTTTTTTCTCCTCTGATATTCAATAGAAAAAGAGTTCCAAAAACTCATGTTTCGCAACTATGAGATCATAACAAGAACTGGATTATTTTAATTTTGGAAATTGGAAACTAAAATATAAGAAATGATGTGTTTAACAGTTCACAATACTATTTATCATAAAAAATATAGTTCATTCAAATTCTTCTATGCAAAACTAGAGGAATTGGGAAATAGATTTCAATAAGCAATAATTGACAAGTCTAGTTGTATTGAATTTATCTAAATTGATTTCGTTTATTTATAACACAGTTTTTAATGAATTTAAAAGAGCAATAGCCTAAGTTGGAATGGTTATTTGGCAATTGTTCTAAAGGGAGACTATAACTTGTATGATTAATTATTTGTGAATATTTCTTCAAGTTACAAGCCCCAGTTGCAGTGAAGTCCACTATTTTTTCAATTGCAATGGATATTATGAGGCTTACACATTATCTATGAAAATATGGGGCCATTTTAGCAATTGTGATGAGATGCAGAGCACTGAATCATGTTCCCCAACCAACCCATGTCAAATTTTATTCTCAGATTACCAGTGGAATTCTCATCTCTAAATCTGCAACAATCGCCAATGATGGCATTAGGTAATTCACTATTTTAACTTTCTAAAAGTAAAGGCCATCACATTTGGGTCTTAGGTTCAAGATTTGGGAAATAATTTATATGTACACGTTGATTTCTAAACAGATTTTCCAACTCCACTGGCACATTTTCAATTGAACAGGTGGGAGGGTGGAAGAAAGTGGTGGATTTTTTTCATGAAAAAGGTGGGATGATGTTTTGTCAACTATGGCATGTGGGTAGGGCACCACATACATATTTTCTTACTTCCTTTCTACTTGGTCTTTCACATTTTTTTCTTTGTTGCTTAAAAGGTGCAGGATTGAAGGGAATGTCCTAATGCTCTTAGTATGTCAGAATATTTCCACATCTACCAAAAATAAGGGGACGTCTCTGTTTTTATAGAGAAAACATAGATGAGTAGGGAGATGAGCTATTCTTGTCCATGAGGATGCATTTGCAGGAAACACTGAATATTTATTAGGTAAAGGATATTTAAGGAGAGATGAGGATGTCACAAAGAAATATTTTAATATTTGACATATGGATTCATTTTTTACAAACTCACTGGTTTAGAGGAAGCTTTAAGGAAAACGACCAGCAATAACTTTGAAGTTAAAAATAAAGTAAAGAGAACAGAGAAATCAAAATCTATAAAATGTTACCATATCTGTGTAATTAGCTTTTCTTGTCTCATCATGGCCACCATAGTACATGTGATACTTTTCATATCTGCAAATTTGTAGCAGATCATTTAAAAATGTTTTTAGCAAATTTCACAAAACATCATGCATTAAAGTTCACAACAAAATAATAGCATTTCAAAATTTCATCAAAACCGAAAATGTAGAAGGATACTGACCCAGAGTCATACCATGGTTGTCCCATATTTTTTTACAATTCTCTGCAATAAGCTATTAGAAAAAGTCAAATGTTGTGAAGTATAAATTTATCCCAGCAAGCACAAAACAAAGAAAAAAATAGAAAAAAGGCTTACAATGTTGGGCAGTCCAGGCTGGGTGAGAATGTAAGCATAACCCTGCAACAGTTGATCAAAAGGAAAGTGTCATAGTTGATCAAAAGGAATGTGATGCTTTGTCCCAGCCATCACCTAACCTAAATTGTATGTGAAGCTTGCATTCACTATAACATTTTTGTTGTTAGTTTTTAGGTTTTCCTGGCAATTCTCAGGCGACTGATCCATCATCAGAATGAGATAACCAGAGAAAGAGGAAATGATGGATCATGGAGTATGTTCTGACATGTTGATGATAAAAAATATTAAATAGACAAATCCAACAATATTGCCAAACTGAAAATACAGAAACCCCCTGTTTCAGGAAACCTCTGTCATTCTTGGGAGCATATAGACAGAAATAAAATTTCAAGTGGCTGGAGAGGAAGTATTGGAATTATTAGGACAAGCATAATATTATTGGAGATTAGACTTACGATCATGAGGTCAATAACACAACCATTAAAAGGGGATACCTGAATAAGACCACTTTGCAAACAAGAAAATCATAAAGGCACTAGTAAATCATATAAAACTAATTTTAGTTTTAATAAGATGTCCTAATTAATAGATTCAAAGAGCTTGGAGAAACTGTATATCCAAGGCTCAAGGATTTGACAAAAGTACGGTTTGAGATGTTAAGTAGGGAACACAATTAGAAGTGCATCGGATATTATGACATAAGCATACAATTGCTTTTGCCTCTAACGTAAAAGGGTTTTATTAAGTTCTAAGATGTAATTTTTAAGGAACCCTGGAATTAGGATGATATGCAGACAAAGATAAAGCATGTCTACAATGTATATTATTTAATAATTTGTTAGATTCTGCTTCTAGCTATTAAGGTACAAAGGATGTCTAAGGATAATGTTACACATTTTGAAAATTTGAATTTTTGGTGGAAAATAGTAATAAGAACAAGGGAATCTATTTGGAACAATTTTTAAGATCACTTTCTCCTTTAGCAGCAGAGAAATGGAGCATACCAGCCAGCACAATATTGAACACCCATTCTTAGAACATAAGGAATTTAATTATTCTGTTTGCTAATGGAAAAAAATACTAAATGCAAGCTTTCAGAACTTTTCTTTATTTCTGAGCATTATCTTAATTGTAGTCGAACAAGAATTTCTATGAAATCCAGATAGGTATTCTCAACTTGGCGTTGTGCTCGTCCTCCTTAAGGAGTACTTTTTGTAGGTTTGAATGCTTCTTGGCCAATTAAGGGATTTTTGACTGATATATTACTAGATTTCTGCCTAGTTCTCTAAGTAGCATATAAAAAGTGTAAATTTCTTAATGTTGACTTATATTGACCAAAGGGAAAATGAACTTGCAGTTAGGACTTCCAGGAACCGGGAAGACTCTTAGCAAAGATAACAGCTTGTGAAGCCAATGTTTCCTTCATGAGTTGTTTGGATAGTGAGTTTGTTGAGCTTTATGTTGGCATGAGTGTGTCTCATGTCTGTGGTCTCTTTGTAAGAGCGAAAAAGGATGCACCTTCAATTATCTTCATTGATGAGGTTCAACTCTTTTACTATTCTTTGCAAGGGACAAACATTGCACAAATTCAGTGTTATGTTTGTGGTTACAGATTGATGGTCTGGCAAAAACCTGTGATGGTTGTGTCTGCATTGCCAACAATGATGAACAAGAGAAAACCTTGAACCAATTGCTTTCTTGATGTTTTCCAATTTGACAATTTCAGGAGATGGATGGTTTTGATAGCAACTCAGCAGTGATAGTGCTTGGAGCAACAAACATGAAAGATGTTTTGGACCCTGCACTTTGCAGGTTTAGTTGATTTGATCAAATATTTACAGTATATACCTTCTTCATTATGTGAAATGTTAACAAAAATGACCACATTTAGACATTAGGTGATATATTTTTTCCTTTCAATTTTCAAAGATCTTTTACTTTTTGATTAGTTATTTCCTAACATTGCAGGTGGAACCTCCTGATAGGCATGACATGGAAGCTATTTAAAGGTTCACATTTCCAAAAAGCAACTTCCTTTGGCTGCAGATGTGGACCTGAATGCAATTGCTACTGCTACAACTAGATTCACTAATTATGTCATGTATGATATTTGTAATGTTTTATACCATATTTTTTATGTTTATATTAGGAAAGATATTCTAACAGTTTTGAATCTACTATAGAGCAGATCTAGCAAATTTAGTAAATGAAGCTACTTTGTTGGCTAGGAGAATGCCAACAATGGATAACCATCCAGGGTTGCCCCATTGACTAAAATGCCTTCTGAGTGCTTTCTCAGATATCATTACATCAACTTTATATTACTCTAGAAATGCAAATACAAGGATGGAGGCAGGTCTAGTTTTAATGTTTGGTAAATACCTTTCACCGTAATTTTGAAGAGGTTAAGGAGAGAAACAATGAGCTTATGGAGGTGAAAAAAATTTGCAACTGTGTTATTCACATAATGTTTTGGCACAATTTGAGAATTGAGAGAGTAGCGCTATTCCAGATGGGTATGAACACTGGGAGTACATTGTTGGATTGCTGCTTCATCTTGTGCAATTATAATAAATATTAAATAGTCATGGTCTTCTTCAATGATATCTATCTAATCATAAGATCGTTACCCTAATTTCAAATTTGAGCATGCTCAGTACTAAACCAAATTCATTTTCTTATAGAATCTTCCAGATTGGAGTTGTAGAGACACTTAGCTACTTTTCTTACTCCCATACATGAGCACAAGATGCCCTGCTAGATTGCTTAAAAGTTGCAATCTTATTGTGAACTGCCATGTCTTCTTCAAAAAGCGAGAAGAGCTAACTGTTGTTGTAAAAACAAAAACTAATCTGTGCCAACCACAAAACAAACAACAAAAAAAAATCAACCTGATATTGGCTTGAAAGCCTCTGAAACCAAAACATATATAAATGAACTAGATTTGAATTTATAGAGGCCAATGGTAGTTTTTACATCTTACTAATGAATACAAACATGATTACATTCTTTATAGAGGAAAATTCTTCGAAAACCTAATCAACTAATCTACAAGAACCTATATAGTGGAAAATTCTTCCAACTAGTCTCAAGAAAACGAAGTTACAATTTATCCATCTTCCTTCAATATGAGGTATAAACAGAGAATATGAAAGAATAGTACCAGATCTATGAATAAAAAAAATGTTGCTATTTTTGTATAATAGACATTTCAGACATTCAGTGATTTGTCATGCTTAGGAGAACCAGGTGGTGAAGGACTTGGATGTGTAACACTAGGAGGAGCAGCTGACACACCAAATACTTGTGGTTGTGTGCGAATGTCCTGTCGACCCCTTGCTTTACCTAGGAAGTAACAACACACACACACACATGATAATAATGACAATGATGAATGGTATTGAAATGACCAAAGTAAATGCCATCAAGTCAAAATAGCTGTGTAATCAGTAAAATTATGTTGTTTAGGATTGTTCACTCGTCTCTTCAAAGAATTATAGAGATGTATCGTATTTGTGTTTGAAATTTCAGACTTCCTCAAACAACCCGAAGAGTTCAATATGTATCTCCAGTCACTACTGAAAGTGAATCAATGTCCTGTAATTTTCTTTTGGGAAATCTGAGTCTCTTTTGCAAATCCAGTATCACACCTTATCTGTAAGGAACAACAAGCACCAACACTTGTATCATCAACAAACATACAATATTTCAGTTCTTTTCAGCCTATAAAATCTCCAAAAGAAAACCTGACAATTTTATAACTAGAATTTTAATTTAGTGGGATTTGACCCATATGCATTTCATAATCCAAAGAAGAACTTCACGATTTTAATGAATGATCAAACTGAAATCAAAGGTGTACACAGGGCAGTAGAGAGCTTATTTTGTGTAGATTTTCTACCGCTAACAATTTCCAGAATGACCACACACATAGTTGTACACATCCACTTTATTAACAGTTAAATGACCGTGGATTGCATATGCCGGAGGCAGTATAACCTCTGCAACACAAGTGATAGAGAAATTGAAAGATTTTGAAGTTTTATTAGATTCGTATAATCTCTGCAATAAAATGTGAAATTGAAGCATTTGAAATCTTATTGGATTAATATACCTCTGAAATCTTTTCTCTGTATGGAATAGGTAGCTGTTTAAGCTTATTTCCATCTCAAAATTTCACTTTGCCAACTGGTGTGAAAATTTATTAACATTTAATGAAATCACTGATATTTCGCACTCTGCATTAAATGGTTAACAGTGACGACGGTGATAGTAATGTTTTATTTTTTCTTAATTAAAATTCTTAAAAATTAATTTTCTCATTGCTATTTTCTGTCAAGCCAATAACAATAGACATAAATTGTATTATTTAATTCTGTTAAATATATGTAAATTAATAAATCATATAATATAAATATAGGTTTCAAAAATTCTGAAATCTGATTGGATAATTTAAAAATAAATTGCATCTAATGGATGCAATAGTATCCTGCCTATAGCATGAACTAATAATAAAAAACTAACTGAGCGCAATGTCAAATAAAACAATAAAAAATTAACGAAAAAATGGAGGGCTACAGACGTAACGTCTTCGACGTAAAAATGTAACCTGCTAGGGGAGAGGACCCAGTAGTTGAACACGTTCCAATGGTTGTGATAGTAGTTCTTAACTTAATACCCATAGTTGTTGATTTAATATCTAATATTTTTGACAACATTGTACCAATGGTTGTGACTT
>MU223315.1:2496965-2510006 GCA_018584345.1 Thuja plicata | reverse complement strand
CTATTGGGGTACCTAATTCACTATGATTGGTCTCACTTTTTTTTTGGGCTGTTTTGGACACCTTGGCAAAAAGCATGCTGAAGTGGCATCATATTTGATGATGTGGCTCTGAAACCTTAGTTATAAGGAGACTTGCCAAGTAAGCTACTGTAAAAAAATGGGAGTGATTTGAAATTTCCACGTAGATTTTTGAGAAGCCCGAAGTTAAGATGCACAACTATTGGGTCCTCACCCCTAAATAAATTAAAAAGGTTTGAAAGGGAAAGCTTTTATAGTTCCGTACCTTCACAACTACTCTCTCTGTCATCCATGGACGATTTCTGCTTTAACGAATTCATATTTTAGAATTCTGTGAAGAGGCAAAGACGAAAAATAGAGATAAAGCAAAGCACATCATCCATGATTATGTCGAATGACGGGGAAGGAATTATAACGGTGCGCCGGCAGGAAAATCGGCGGAAATCGAGGGCAACGTCTGTATTCCAATTAATTAATACGGAAAATGATTTTTAAATTCTCTTACATTCTATTCAAACTTTTTTCCTGTAAATTCTTAATATGCAAAGTACAGACGGGAGAAATCACTGAGCATTTGAGACATTGTTTGGAGGAATTGTCGAAGATTCTAGAATCTTTGTATAATTGAATTTTGTCTGTTAATCTCTAAAAAAAACAATGCATGTAATATACATTTAATTATATTTATTATTCTTCAAATATTTGTTGATTAATATATTTATTATGACGATAAAAAATACCTTTTATGAATTTAGGCGTTAGCCGACATGACATCGGTTGTAGAACATATACATATTCTTACGCATATATATGCATAATCAGGTCTAAGAGTTAAATGAATTCTGCACTTAACAATGGCCACTCCCAGAGAGCATATTGAAGAGATAAGAAGAAATAAATTTTCCATAGGTGGGGAAGAAAACCCCCTTACAGAAGATCTACATCATGCTGTTAAACATCTCTCAGCGGAACTCTACACCAAGGATGTCCATTTTCTCATGGAGCTTATACAGGTAGCTTTCTGGGTGATATATTCAAGTTGTTTCTGTTTATAATTGACATTGACATTTTTAAACTGGAAAATTAAGGTTTGGGTGGTTTTGATTTGGCAGAATGCAGAAGACAATGAGTATGAAGCTGATGTTGAACCATCGTTGGAATTTGTGGTAACGAGCAGAGATTTGGCTGGTGTGGGTGCCCCTGCTACTCTCTTGGTCTTCAACAATGAGAAGGGCTTCACTCGCCGAAACATTGATTCCCTCTGCAGTGTTGGTCGCTCCACCAAAAAGGGTAAAAGACAGGGAGGTTACATTGGAGAGAAAGGTACCTGATCTTTGTTCCTTCAAAATGCTCTGTTTTCTGTCTACAAAATTTGTCTTGCTGCAATCATAGGAGGACTACTTTTTAAGCTTTTACCAAATGAATCAAATGCCTTCTATTCTGTTCAATGCTTTGAAGATATAAATATTGAAAACTAGGGTGCAGCTAATATGACTCCCAGCAGGACTTTAACTACAGCATTTGAAACAATTTTGAAACCTGCATTCATCTATGAGGGATTCCATTCCAGAATAATCTTTTTGGTTAGAGACTTGGAGTCTGAACTGGTCAAAGAAGGGGAAGTAGTAGGTGCTTTTGATCTGATACAACTATTGAAAAACATTAGCAAATTTATTTGAACCCATTTTAAACTCATAATCCACAGTTAATTTCAAGAACACCAAAATAAATAAATTACCCTGGTATGGGCTGATTAAGGGCATGACGACTTTGCAGTGGCCTCTGATAAGAGGGTTCTTTGAAATTATATATGCAGTGCTTGCCCTCTGATACTGGTTCATGTAATCATCAGATTATAAAGTTACAAAAACTATCTGTTCATATGGTTCCAAATAATTACTTGTTACAGGTTGTGGATTGAAATATGATTTTCTTTTGTGGATTGAAATATGATTTTCTTGCGTTTCTTCATAGACTAAGTTTGCATTTTCCCAAATCGTCGGAATCATGGATGGTAAATGGCATATAAAGTTGCTACATGCAATTTAGTTGAGGATGATGGAGATTCTTCAAATGACAATACATGTTCTGTACTAAGCATATTTCCTAGTGTGTAGCGAAAATGAGGTCTTAAACATGCTGTTAGTTGTTCAACAATGTAACCTTGCCTCTAAGTAAAACTTCTGTAATGAGGAACTATGCAGTAGGAACTATACAGTTTTTAGTTCTTAAAACCCTAAAACCTAGGGTTGAATCTACTTCTTTGTCCGGAAATGATAGGTTAGAATAAAATAGCGTTTCTCTAGTCTGACTTTGTTAAATAGCATTTTCCCAATCGTAATGTGTATACCTAGAATTCAATTAAGAACTTAAAACCTCTGTCTTTTGTGCAAGCTATTATTGTGGTTGTGATTGTAAGGCTCTATGTTTTTGGTTACGAATTAAAATTTTTAAATCATTCCTAGAAAACTATCTTTTTAAAATAAATATATTAGTAAATAAGATGAGTTGTTTTCATCTGCAGGATTTAATTTTGAAAACTAATTTATTATTCAAATGTAAATAAAAATTAGAATAGATATTTTAAAAGTTTAAAAGATCAAATATATATATAAAATATTGAGAAATTTCATTTTTTGAATAATTTTATTTATTTGAAAACTAGTTTATCTATAAATTGGGAAAGATAATGAAGCAAGAAACAACCATCATAAACATACAATCATTGAAGGAGCTGAAAGCCACAGACGTAAATTACACAACCAATGGACCAGAGGGGACTGATTCAATGAAGGTGGTTTTAAACTCAAATGCTCTTGGAAGCATTGAATCTAATCCATGGACCCTTCTTCTGAGTTGTTCTTCCTTATTTTAAGTGTTTCACTAGATTCTGAAAAATGTCTCCCTTTCTTTAAAAATTTTGGCCAATCACCCGTTAGTGTTTCACCCAAACACCAACTTTCATTAGATTCCACCCCTCTATAATCCTCCTTAAATGTTACTTTGAAAAGGGCTTTGCAAGTATCATTAGTTACATTCGGCAAGGGTTTTTTTTCCACATTATAGTCCTCCATGAGAATTTGGGAAGGCAGAGCTTGTTCTTTTCTGATTTTTAAATTTTATTTTTAGAAAAGTCACCATAATTATTTTGATTATTCTTTTTTTTTTCTATCAAGTATCATTTAAAAAGCTTACATATGAGAGTTACAGCTCTGCTGCTGTTAGATGCTCAGCAGGTACTTCAATTACATGTTCATATGATTCAGCAAAAATAACAGTTGCCTATGCCTGGATAAACAAAACAGATTTACAGTTTGTCTGTTCAGTTACAATTGCTATATAAAATGTATACAAAAAATTTAAAAAACATATTCACATGGTTTTTGGTTCACACAGCTTCCTGTCAATCCAAGCACTCCATCCGCCTGTTCCCTCCATCCATCTCAATACTCTGTTGCCTGTTAGGATGCTCCAAGACTTCAGCTACAGCGATCGCTGGCACCACAGTAATAGGAATGGCCTCAACCGGCACATCTTTCTCTTGTCTTTCCTTTTCTCTTTGCTGGTTGGTGTCTGCCATTAAATTCTCAAGAGCAATCTCGAACAGAGAGTGTTCAGGAGTCTTCCTCGTCCATGTGTGTCCTTGTAATATCTCCATTCATCATATATTCTATTAATTATTTTTTTTTATATTACCCAATGTAATTCAGATACTAGATGATATGTAATTTTAAACTGAGGTTCCATCTTGGTTTGTTTGAATGAATGGTGAAGATTTATATTTCGTTTTTGTAATCCATCTGAAAGGATTTTTATTTTCTTTTTAATTTCAGGAATTGGATTCAAGAGTGTTTTCTTGGTGACGAATCAGCCTTATATTTTCAGCAATGGATACAAAATTAGGTTCAATGAAATCCCTCCGTCTGGGGTTAAAATTGGGTATATAGTCCCAGAGTGGGTTGACAAGCCAAATATTGAAGATCTCAAAAGCATTTATAGTAGCCAATGCCAAGGTGAGCTTCCGAATACTGTTATAGTTCTCCCTCTACGCCCCGAGAAGGTGGAAGGTGTAAAGGAACAACTTGCAAACATTCATCCAGAAGTCATTTTGTTTATGTCCAAAATGAAAAGACTCTCTGTCCGTGAAGATAGCCAAAACCAAAATCCCCGGGTGAATGCAGTCTCTGTGTCCCAGGAAATAGCATTTCAGAATGCGAAGGATGAAGGAAGTGAATCATTTATTCTCCATCTATCGGCACAGGAAAATGGGAAATTGAATGGGGAATGCAGTTATTACATGTGGAGGCAAAAATTTCCAGTGAAAATGAACAATCAGGTAGAGGAGAGAAGAAACATTGACCATTGGGTGATAACACTTGCTTTTCCCCGTGAAGATCGAGTTACCACAGGCAACAGGGTAGGTGCTGGTATATATGCATTTCTTCCCACAGAAATAGTCACCAGATTCCCCTTCATAATTCAAGCAGATTTTTTGCTGGCATCCTCAAGGGAAAGCATTCTTTGGGATAACAAGTGGAATAAAGGGATTCTTGACTGTATTCCCTCAGCATTTTGTGCAGCTTTTCTCTTTCTTATGAAGAGTGTGAGAGAGGCTCCAGCCTCTGCAAGATCATATTGCTTCAGATATCTCCCCATTGATATCCCCTCTCATCTGCAGCTAAGACGAATTCGGGAACACATCCAAGCCATGCTTAAGACAGAAGAAGTCATCTTATGTGAACCTGAAAATGCCTATTGCAAGCCAATTCACGCTCGCAAAATACTTCCGGGCTTTAGAAAAATATTAGAGAAAGCTACTGAAGAAGGTTTGGAAAAGCCCATTGCTTTGTGGTCTGATGGAGTATTCATAATACACTCGTGCCTTGATAAATTAAGTTGTCTGGATTTCTTGGGAGTGGACTATGTGCATGAGGAATGGTACTCCACATGTATTCAAGGTACCCTTGGTTGGATTGCAGAGCTCTCCGAGGATTTATATGTGCAACTCCTTTGCTTTATTGCTGATCGTTGGAACAGAGAAATTTCAAGCTCTCTCCAGCATTTTCCTCTTTTTAAGTTTGACAATGGCTCCTGTGGTGTGGGATGGGCAAGTTTGACAATGGCTCTTTCTAAGGGAAACAGAATATACATTTCCTCGGAAGAAAGAGATATTGCATGGTTGACAAGGTGGAATAAAGTGCTGGGAAGTGCTCAACGTTACAAATTCATGCCAATTGCAACACAGATGGCCATGAAGAGCTTGAGCTATTATGAACAGTCGCGATTGCAGGAGTGGCTAGATCGATATGCTAAGATCACCTATCTTTCTGTATCAAGTTTTAGTAAGCAGCTTTTGGAAGATGTCAAGGCATCTAGAAGTAAGGAATTTATAATCCGTGTGGCTCAGTTTTTGCATTTCTCATGTGTCAATGGTTATATGGATTCAATACAGATGCTCATTTTGTGCAAGGAATTACCTGTAGTTACTGATTTGGGATCCATAGTAAGTAGTTGCAAAGCCAAACTTGTGCCTGCATCTATGGGCGAGTGGCACAAGCTAATAGGAGACAATCCATGGGTTGCAGAAGGGGTTGTTGCACTGTCACCTGCCTACATGAAAGCAAATGCAAGTGGACTGAGGGGGGAAACGAAAGAGGAACTTGAGTTGTTTATGAGAAATGGGCTTGGAGCAGTGG
This sequence comes from Thuja plicata, assembly GCA_018584345.1. Taxonomy (NCBI): domain Eukaryota; kingdom Viridiplantae; phylum Streptophyta; class Pinopsida; order Cupressales; family Cupressaceae; genus Thuja; species Thuja plicata. The sequence goes on along the minus strand of MU223315.1, from coordinate 2,504,292 downwards.
ACATTCCCAAGCTAAAACCCCCCAATGCTCCATTGCCTGCAGTTTCCTCTCCTATCACAGGAGATCAAGTTGTTTTGCTTTTAGAGTGGATTCAATCTTTGACCAAGTCCCTGCCTAAACGATTCCAATGTAGTATCATGGAAGGAAAATGGCTAAGAACCCACCGAGGGTACGAGTCTCCAAATTTATCTTTTATGTACAATACTGAATGGTCATTGGCTGGTGTAAAGTTAAATGACCTTCCTTTTATAGATTGTAGTTTCTGCAAGAGGAACATGAATGAATTCGAGAGTGTCCTCCAACGGATTGGGGTGGTAGTTGAGTTTGGAAAGGGATGTGAAACAGTTGCCAAAATAGTCCAAATGCACACAGATTTTAAAGTCATAACAAGACTTTACAAATATCTTCACCGTTTCCGTTGGCGACCTAATGACCAGAACTCTCTCAAAATTTGGATTCCACATAGTGATGGGCTTGCAGGTGAGTGGAAAGATTCAAAAATGTGTGTAGTGCATGATGACAATAACCTCTTCCATGGAAGGCTGCAAATCCTGGAAAGGTTTTATGAAAGCACTCTACTTCCATTTTTCTCTAGCTATCTTGGTGTGCCTCTACGTCCTAGGATTGAGGACTACTGCAATTTGTGGCTGGACTGGATGATGAGTAATCATATAGTAACTGAGCGGGAATGTTGTATAGTTTGGAGGAATATTCTAAAGCAGTGGAGACAATCACCTTCATCCATAAAAGGAAAGTTAGGAAAACAAGGTCTAAAGTTCCCAGCTTGCACAAGCGATGGGCATATTCAATTATGTGCGCCTAATGAAATTTTTATTCCTGATGACCTTACATTGAATGAGTTATTTAAAAACTCTTCTACAAAGATCAAATTTGCATGGTATCCTAACCCTTCAGATCCGGAAATACCATTGGACTCGTTGTTCTCAATGTATGAGTATCTAGGAGCTCGAAAAATATCACAAGCAGTAGAGAAAAAGGAGTTGTCTGTTTCAACTGATGTCTCTTTGCACAGGCTTCAAACAGGAAAGGGTTTGTTCGGAAAAGGTTTGTATATGATTATCCTTGGATATCTTGCAAATCCAATCATCAAACTTTCAGCAGATAATAGACATCAAATTGTGAGAGCTCTTTTGGAGTCTTCAGCTTATGAAGCCCTTCAACCCTTTGCAGTTATGTATACTTTGACGCTCATAAGGGATGATAATGAGACAGAGCACATTAATGTGGCTGCACATTCTCCTGTGCGTTGGGAGAAGGATAGAAAGAGGATCTTGATACAGAAATCTGAATCACAAAACCAAAAGGCAAAGGTGTCCTTGGCAACTGAATTTGCTGAGGCAATTTCAAAGGGCCTATTATCAGAACATCCACACCTTGTTGGAGGTCTGTGTGAGATGCTGAAGTTTGGGTGCATCCTAAGATATAATGCTGATATAGTCAAAGATATCCTCCAGAATAAAAACCTCCAAATCTTTAAAGAAGACGAGAGTCTCCTTTCTGAATTTTTTCCAATTGAAGACTCTCTTGAGCTATATCGTCCAAGAACTCTTCAGGGTTCTTCTAGCAGGGGAAGCGGGAATAGTTTTGAGACATCAGCTAGGCCAGCCAAGGCACCACCGCAATTTTCACCTCATTTTGTAGAAGGTTGGGAGAACAGATTGCAGCATTTTAGGCAAGCAATTGACAATATGAAAGACGGCTCACCCGATTCTTTGAAAATTAATCTGGTGAAAATGTTATTCCCTTCAGAATCTTCAGATGAAGAGCAGCCAGAAAGCAGTTCAGGTCTCCATCTCATGAAGGTGACAGGGGATGCCTGCCTCAAAATGCTTATTGTTTCAGAAGTTCTGGGTGCCGATGAAAGCTGTCAAATGATACCATTTAAACTGGAAGATTTACTTTGTAATGAAGTTTTACAATCATGGAAATGCTTTGGCGTTGAATGTGATGTTGAGATGCTCAAGGCAATTGCAGGAGCCGCCACTTTGAAGTTCTGCAGAGACAGAGACTAAGTTCGCTGGTAATATCTGTCCATGAAAAAGTTGTTGTTTTGCTGTTATAAATATGTTGTGCAAAAGCATATCAGCCTTTTCTTCAGAAATTTCCCCAGGAATTTTGAACATTTGAGAAGTATGTTTGCTCGCCATGTTGAGCTTCAGATTTTTTTTGTTAATAGAAAGTGATGCTTAGATTTTGTTCGCACAGCCAAATGACATTGAACCTTCAAACACTCAAAGAAACATAAATTTTTTTTGTCTAGTGCCGTATTGTAAAATATGGCTCATCTGTTGAACTTATATACCAGGCTTTTATTGTTTTTTAACCAGCAGGTAGTTAAATTTAGGAGGAATATTTGAGAACAGGTGGTTTTCTGAATTTTGTAGTTCATTCTTAGACATTTATGTTTTAAATTTATAAAAGTCGGTTTCTTGAATTTTATTACCTTGCATATTTATTATTTTGCATAAACATATAAAATAATAGAAAAAATAATTGATAGGATAATTAATTCTGTAACATATATCTTTATGACTTTATGGGATGAGACCTTTTGTTCCTTTAAAAGAAATCTTGAATAGGTTAATTTGTCCTCTAATTGTTTGGGCTCTTAATTTGAGGTTTAACTAAGTTCAAATTGAATTTTATTAAGATAATACAAATAAGTATAGAATTATTTTGAAGGAGTTATTTAGTTTAATTGTTATTTTGATAATTAAAATTAAAATTTTTATTTAAGAATTATATTTATTTTATTTGAAGAATGATTTTATTTTTGAAAAAAATATCATGATAAATGGGAGATATTTTCCATAAGTCAAATTGTGATATTGTTATGAGGATTCAAGTGTGTAGTTTGTAGTTTTTGTGTCAAATACATTGATCCATGTTTCTTGAGTAGTGGTTCACAAGAACCTATTGCTCATGAGAATGAATGGAACAATTAGCACTTATTGCATCTAGGTGAAGCATCAATGAGTGACCTCTCCGAAAGTCCCAAGTTTCATGAGTAATGGTTCACAAGAACCCATATCTCATGAGAATGAATTAAACACCTAGATGCAATGAGTGCTAATTATTCCATTAATTCTCATGAGCGATGGATTCTTGTGAACCACTACTGATGAAACATGGGTCAATGTGTTTGACTAAAAAACTACAAGTTGAATCTGGATAGCAATATCACAAAAATATCATATTATTTTGGTGATTGTTTTATTTTGAAAAGTCAAGTATATATTATATAGATATATGTTACATTGTTATTATGTTGAGAGACATTCTATAATGTATTATAAAAATTCACGACTTATACTCTTTTTTTATCCTTTAGGAAAAAGATATCAAAATCATTGAAATATGTCTCTACACCAATTCCTTCCAAAATATTGACATTACAAACCTAAGCTTTCATGTGGTATACTTGTATTTATATAAGTAATTTTAAAATTATAAAAGTACAAGCTAATTTGATCTACACAATTACCCCTCATTGCACATCCCTTTTTAAAAATTGACTAATCTATTGAAAAGGTCTTAATAACTTACAAGTGAACCATTTTATTTGTTAAAAATAAATATAGTGTAGAAGTTACATTCCATCGTTTTTATTTTTATAATAAGTTTTATTTTTTTAAATAATAAAATTTCAAATAGATTCTACATTGTAATTCTACGTTTATAATATATATTTTAAAAATAATACAGTTCTAATTAGATTTGAAAAATAATCTTATATTGTGTTACATTTGTTTTTTTAATAAGTTAAGCAAGCTAGAAAGGGGGCCGACCTTTACAACACCATAGCACAAGAACTGTCCTAAAATCAACAACACATTAACAAAGATGTTCGCTGTAACAAATCAAGGCCACAAATGACACACAGTCAACAAATTAACAAGTCAAAAAAGGTTGCTTGGAGAACAAGAGGCCACAATTAGCCACTTAGGACACAGAGGCCAAAAAATGTCCAAACCCATCTTGTAGCAAAAAGTGACATCACCCCAGCTGAAAATCCACCCCCCATCCGCAAAACTCTTTTCCACCTCAATAGAAAATGAGCACCCCTCTAGGAAAAGAGAGCAACAGAAAGGAGCGCACACCGTGAATCCATTCCACATCCAAACAACCACAGATTGGAGCCCATGTAAAGTTACACACCTCCTTAATCATGAAGTAAGTCTTCACCTCCATAGGAATTGTGAAAGAGGAAGGAGTAACTCGAATGTGCCAAGCCCACATCATGGCTAACAAAACACCCACACCATATCAGGGATAAGTGAAACCCCAAAACCCGCAATGATCCTTAGCCAAAGATCATGGACCAGAACAAGCCCTTGAAAATTATTAGCAAACGACTGGCTACAAGAAAAAACAAGACCACTTTCCTCACCGGCTAAAATAGACAGTCCAAACGAAAAGACAAAAAGAAAATTGAAAGTGTTAACAACTTCCATCACAACTTAAATGAGAACCACCAATCTCAAGGAGGACATCCAAAAAGATAAATGCCAATCCACTAAAACCACAATCACACTTAGGTTACATGTAGCCTATCATTTTTGTGGGCATACTTGTTTTTATGTGCATACTAACAGTGCCCAACACTTTGTTTATATCTCTTCACTTATGAAGTGAACCACCAACCAAAAGAGCCAAAACCCCAAAGAAACCCCAACACAAGAGACATAATCTTTGTTGGTGTGGGAGCAGACAAACTTCCCATCCAAACTCCCCACACATCGAATGAAGTAAAACAATGTCATCCATGAAGAAGGCCTCCCATTTAGCCAGAGCCATCAAAACCATAAAGGTTCTCTGCCACAAAACAACGCATTCACAACTTCCTCAACAAACTCTATAGTTGCCATTATGACAACAACTGCCAAAATGAAGGGGGAGACCCATGCACCATCCAACACTTGAAAAGGAATAAAGGACCAACACCCAAAAAGGAATAAAGGCCCAACGTTCCATACTTTTATAACCAACAAATAGGCCCCAACGACCAAAATAACCAAGTCGAATATGCTCCAAAGCCAAAGAAAAAACTCTTGAGTAGCTCAATGCAACCACCCATAGAGGTGCACCAATCATTGACTAGAAATGAGCCAGGCCAGAGGAAAGCAGTAGAGAAAGGGTTGGCAAGCATCTATTGGGAAAATGAACAACCCACCACAAGGTCCAGAAGAGCTCGTAAAGAAACGAGGCCACTTCCTCCAAGAGAAAACTCGACGCTTGTCTGCGAAAAGTAGTTGCAACATGCAAACCACAGAATGAAAGCCAATCTCCATATGCCCCAGTAGATACAATCCCATGATATTATTTGCAGTGTAACCCCATGTCCCCATGCGACTGCTTAAGTGCAATTTGTGCTTAAAATTAAGTAGATGTAGTGTCCCCAAGCCATTTTTAAATTAGAGGAAAATGATAATTTGGAATCTATCCTTACTTTAGTGGAGCAACCACCGCTTAAAAATAAGCATAAGGCTGAAATAAGCAGTGACTACTTATTGACAAAAATGACACATGGCTCCACAAATCATTTTTCCTCTTTCTTATATCTCCTATTTTTTCTCAAAAAACTTATCTACAAAATTTATTATTAAGATTTTATTTAAACATTCTATTTTTATGTCTTCTAAAAAAATAAGCAGCAAAAGCCATTTACTGTTAATGCTTGTAGCTTTAGTCGTATGATCATTTAAAATACATATAATAAAAGTTGATTAATAATAATATGTATTATATTATTATTAATCATATGAGATTTAATATTCAATATTAAATCTATTATTCTAAATTAATAATTGATTGATAAAACATTATAAGATTAATTAAATTATATTGAATAAACATGTCCCTTCGACATGTCTCTCCTAGCCTCTTTCCCAATATAAAAGAAAAATAATATCAAAATCAAATTGCAAATGTAGAAAATTAATGTACACAATAAAAAAGAAGCAATGGTGACACCTTGTATGGAGATTATTTGTAACCACGATTAAATCATCGGAAAACACATACTCAGTCAATTTGTGTTTGTCAAGAATACTGAAGTCTTTACAATCCTGGAGGAAGAATTCTTTTTATAGTAAGATCCACCAGACACATTGTCGCCTCATTTTGTTGATAAGATTGTTATACTGTAGTCTGGAGGAAGAATTGAGATGGGTTGGGCAATTCAATGTTCCTTGTGATGACTGTTGAAAAGCAGCGCTCAACAGATGTTTGCCGAGGCAGGCTCGGATGTCTCAAGGAATGTCTGCTCTTTTAAATACTTTGATGGCATGCAGAAGTCAGAACGGATCAGACTGTGCACACGATGCCTGTCGATGGCAGATCGTCTGGACTAGCATTGACTCAATTCATATATATATATATATATTGTGGAGTGGCATCGTTGTTGACCATGAAGGCTAGCGTCAGTCATGTATTTGATAGGATCCCTGGAAAATAGCAGAATGTAACCAGGAGAATATATAGAAGATTCAATTTACGGAATCAAGAATAATTCAGTGACAACCATCGATAGGGAAGAGAGAAAAAACAAAAATTAGAAATAAAACATATACAATTTGTGTTTATTATATGTTGTCTCTGTGACAGGAAGTTTAAAACGACTCCACCTTATGCGTGAATACACACTAGTGGCTCTACATACACACTCAACCAAACGAGATTATTGTGAATGCTTGCTGTATTAAGCTAGTGAGATGAAGAATTTCCAGTGTTGAACAAGTAGTCTACTATGTAAGTATTATTGTTGGCTGGAGACTCATTCTGTGGTTACCGTCTTTGACTAGAGGCTCATTCAAGTCTGCTTGGTATTGGTATCTATTATGTCGGTGACTTCCATAAAAAGTGTTCTCCTTTAGCATATCTGTCTACAGTATGCTTCAAATCTTTTGCCTGGTTCGAGCCTAAATTATATTAGCGGATATATATGAACGAAAGCATTTGTGTTTGTCAAGCATACAATTCATCAATATCTACAGTTTATATAAAGTCGGGTGATGAGTGACGATTTGACATCTCTGCTGCAAAATTGGTGATTCATATTTGCTGCACAGGTTTCAGTTTCTTGAATACGAATTGGTGATGAGTTAGTGTTCTTTAAAGAATGTTCCGTGTCATTCAAGGACGGAGTTAATACTTAGGGCCCGTTTGGTTGGGGAATTTGAAAATGAAACAAATCATGGTTATCTATAGCCTGGTTATGCAAACCCTGGTTTTCATTTTTTGGGACTGTTTGGTTGCCCTGGAATATGGATTTGTAAATCCACATTCTCTGTTTGGTTGTCAAACT
>MU223315.1:2473143-2490875 GCA_018584345.1 Thuja plicata | reverse complement strand
CATGGTATTCTGCTGGTTTTTTTTTTAATAATAGACAACACACACATACATACTTATATAAATATAATCTTTTATATTTATATAACTATATATTTATGCATGTATGTATTGAGCTGAGATAACAATAGGATTAATATTCTTTTCTTCTACTTGTCTATATGCTGTTTTATTCATGAACTTTTATGTAACTCAAATATAAGTGCAAGTAAGAATGCAAAAATAAAATAAAGTTTAAAACTGAAATAATTTTATTGATTTCTAGTTCTTAATTTAACAACCAGTATTATAACAGTAAAGTTGAATATTCAGATACAACAAATATTTTTTATATTTGAAGTAACAATTTCTACATTACATTCATTCTACAACATGAGTTTTCAAGTTTATACATATTGCATTTGCTTGAATGTTTCTAATTCAAGTTGAAGTTTTGCAAAATATTTTTTATTAAATTATAAATGTTCTATGACTAAATCATTATATTTTTTAAAATAACAACCAATTATATTATATTATTCAAGCACCATGTTTGATGTTTGCACATTTTGCATGCATGTCTATCGAAGATTTCACAACTGCAATATCTACAACCCATCAAATTTTTCTCTATCTTGACAAATGATTATGCTCTAAATCTTCATGCTCGAGTATCTCACAATGGTTGAGAACATTTGATTTGGTTTTATTTCATTAAATCTAATTTTGTGCTTGGTATCTAATTATTTTTATGAAATGATAAATATTAATAAAAGATATTAGAATTAATTTAATTATAAATTATTTTACTAATATTTTAACTAATATAGAAAATTTATATATCTATATAAAAATATTTTTTATTTTTATTTTTCACATTTAAATTCTACCTATAATTTCCTATCGACGTATCCCTTGAACCTCTCTTTTACTTTCATCATCATTCTTCTCAGCAAATTCATCAACTCTTACATTTGCACTTTCAATGATCTTGTTAGAAGACTTGCTCAAACATTTATAAGCTTTGCTCTTAATAGAATATCCTTAAAATATTCCTTCATCACATTTTGAATCAAATTTCCCATTTCTATCATCTTTCAGAATATACTATCGACTTCTAAATATTCTAAAATAACTCACATTAGGTGTGTAACCATACCATAATTCATAAGGTGTCTTGTTAGAATATTTCTTCAGTTGTACTCAGTTCAATGTGTATATAGTAGTACTAACAACTTCCCTCTAGTATACCTGTGTAACACTCTTTTCAATCATCAACGTTCTAGCACAATCCACAGTAGATCTATTTCTCCTTTCAACAATCCCATTCTGTTGTGGTGTCCTTGGTGCAGAAACCTCTCTTAATTCCGTGCTCATTACAAAAGATAGTGAAATCATCAGGAATAAATTCTCCTCCTCTGTCTTCTCTTAAACATTTCAGTTCTTTACCACTTTCCTTTTCCACTTTAGCTTTGTACTATTTGAACATTTTAAATGGTTCAAATTTTTCTTTTAAGAACATGGCAGTCATCATTCTAGAATAGTCATCAATAAATAAAATAAAGTACATGTCACCATAATAACTCTGTGTTCTCATAGGTCCACATAGGTCGGTATGAACCAGTTCCAAAATAACATTAGATGAAAAAATTTTACTCTTAAAAATAGATTTTGACATTTTTTCCATTTGACAATTTTTGCACATGACATGGTTAGGTTTAGATATGCTCGGTAAGCCTCTTACTTTCCTTTTCTTACTGATCTTAACCTTGTCAAAATTCACATGAAATAACCTCTTATGCCACAACCACACATCTTCATTTCTAGCCATCTAACAAGAAGTTTCAGTAGTGTCAAGATATAATAGATTACGTTTTGATTGTTCTCCCGTGTCGATCAACTTTCCTGTTTCATCATAGATTTTAGCTTTTCTGCTCTCAAATGCAACTCGGTAACCTGTGTTATCTAACTGTGAAACACTCAACAGATTATAATTAAGTCCTTTCACCCAATATGCATTCTCACACTTGATCATATTGTTCAGCAATATAGTCCATTTTCCTTTCATTGGATAAGGTGTATAATTTCCTATTCTAACAGATCCACCGTTATAATGTTCAAAAAATTCAAATTTTTTCTTTATCTCTAGTCATATGATGAGTACAACCACTATCAATAACCCAAATATCATTCTTGCTAACTTTAGAAATAAGTGTTGTTTCAACATGCCTTTCATCTTCTTCTGAATCTTCTTTCAAAACTACAAACAATGTCTCACTATCTTCATCAGTGTCGGTGTCGGTGTCTTTATCTTCATCTTCAACAAGGTAACATGCCTTCTTTCCTTTGTCTTTGTAATCTCGGTTACTCCTATCATACTATCGATTGCTTCTATATTCTTGATCATCCTCTCTGTCATACTTTCTCTCCTTAGATCTTTCATTGTTTCTTTCATCAGTTTTCCTTTTGGGGCATCTGACAACAAAGTGTCCAATTTATTTACAATTAAAGCATACCAAAGGTAGTTTACCTTTATATCTTCCTTTACCTTTGTGAAATATTCTAGCCATTAATGCTTCAAGTTCATCAAGTTCTCTGTCATCACTGTCATTGTCACTATCATTTCTTATCATGTGTTTGTTACTAAATTTACTAATTTTTAGAGATGACATAAATGCAGACTCAACAGTAGGAACAACACTGTTGTCAAAATTGTTCAGCTCAAATGAAATCAGTTTACCGACTAGACTATTAATTGTAATATTATTTCCAGGTGTTGCTCTCATTTCATGTATTGCAGAGACTCTAATTGCATAAATATGCAATAAAGTTATGAGAATCTTACTTACAATAATGCCTTCATCAATAACTCCATCTTCTCCATGAATAGCACTCATAACCTCCTTGATTTGGTTACTGTACTGTGATATGTTTTCTCCTTATTTGATTCTCATGTCATCAAACTTTCCTCTGAGACTTTCAACTTTAGCTCTTTGCACATTTGCATCTTCTCCATGAACTAGTGTAAGTGTGTCCCACATCTGCTTGGTTGATGTACATATTTTGACATCCTCAAATTCAACATTAGATACTGAAGAAGAAAGCTCCATCATCATAATATTGTGTTCATGTCTTTCTCTCAGCTGATCAACAGTCAAAGGTCCAATAGGTAAGGAGAACTCAGTATCCAAGTATTGCGTTATATCATTTCCAATCCCTGACAAATATAGTCTCATTCTTCTCTTCCATGTTGAGAATTTATCCTTGTTCATCTTAGACACATCTTTCTTATACATCTTGTGATATTTAGCTTAAGTCCTTTAAAAATTTCCTTCTAAGCACTGTATGCTATGATACAAATTGATAGATAACTGAGCGAGGGGGGGTGAATCAGTTAGTTCCAGTTATCCTACAGTCGCAAATACTCCCAGATGTATACAACAACAATTTCAAACATATAAATCAACTCAATGAAATATAAACTATAATCTCAAACTCATCTACCGAGTAGCAGTAAAACAAATACTGTAATTACCAATCAATGCAAATAAAGTAATGTGTAAAGAAAAATAACAATCCAACACATCCATACACATTAACACATAGATTTTTAACGTGGAAACCCTGCTAAGGAAAAACCACCTGGGACTGGTAACCCAAAATAATTCACTGTTTTGAAGTGAGCTCAGTTAAGAGCCAACCTTGTTAAAGGCTACAATGCACACTGTTAGGTGTGACCTGGTTAGAGGATTTATCACTAACAGTTTTCCCTTGACCAATTATTCACTATGGGGTCAACAAGAAAATAATCAACATTCATTGAATGTCATAAGAAAAAGAATGTTAAGTCCCACTTGGTTAAGAGATTTATCTGTAACAATGGTTAAACTAATACAATAATGATATGATTCAAATACAACTCTATTTGAAAATTTTCATATCTATGCTAAGAACAATAATACCTCTGATCAATATTCACTTCAATTCCTCTGATTCTTCACACCATCTTTTTCTCGGTAAATGCTCTTTCTTTGTTGCTCGGTGATGTCTGCAGAAATGCTCGGTTCTGTCTTCAACCAGTTTGATCAGTCATGCATGAAGTTAATCTCTTCAGCAATATGCATGTGTGTGCGTTATTCACAATGAATCTCATCTCTATAAATAGACATAATAAATCATTTAATCTCCATCCTTAGATTTTGCCATTTAATCTCCACTATTGATTTTTTCACTTTAACCTTCCTCAATAGTTGTGTCAAAAATACGTTTCAATATCCTTCGTCTGATCATTTTGGATTTTCATAGTCTTTTGATCAACATAACAAACATTATCAATTACCTCAAATCCTAAACAATTTTCCAGCTCATCATTTAGTCGGCCTTCAATTTATTTACTCGGTCAATACCGTGATGTGTCGGTGATACCTAGCTCGGTTAACACTATTCTTGGTATACACTATGTTTGCTCAGTTTCCACTGTTCCAACTCGGTGTATACACAAGTCTTCAGTTACCGACCGTATAAAATTTGTTTGTTCCAAATCTTTAATCCATAATAGATGTTTGTAACCACGATGATAATCAAAACACGTTGACATCAATGACAATACATTAACTGATTAATATCTATCATCACATTAGTAACTCAGTTGATCATTAATTCAATGACTTCAAATATACAATCAACTATAGTTCATCAAGCTCTCCCTTTGGCATTGATGGTAACACAATATGAAATATGCAATATGAAAATGCCATAGAATACCAAACTTCAGTTCTACAACTATATGCAAAATATTTTAGCTTGTACATATAATATGTTTAATCACTACACAACATTAAAACTCACCATGCAAACTCTCCCTGCAGATTTGACTCTTCTATTCTTGAATCTTCTCTCTCTGTAGATAGTTATGTCATTGTTCTTCCTTCCCATTATTTGTAGAATCTTCTCTCTCACTTTAATGGATAGATATTTCATTTCCCCCCCCTTTATCTTTTCTCCTTTTCTCCCTTTCAATGGATAGATATTTCATTGAATCTTCTCTCCCTTTGACAACAATGCCAAAAATAAAATATACAGCTCTTTAGTAGCCAAAAATATCTCTAGTTTTCGGTTCAGATCAAGTACCTTGAATGTACTGATATGCAATGGTCTGTCCAGTTCTCAATTTGCATCAACATGATTGACATTATGATAAAATGTAGGTTGATGCAACCTCCTAGTAAGCTTAGTGACCGATAGACAAGGGACAGACCCCTAGTCTATTCCTCAAGTACTCAATTGTATCCTTTGGTAAGAGTTTGGTGAATATGTCAGCTAGTTGTTCTCTTAATTGTACATATTCCAATGTCACTTGTTTTTCTTGTACTTGTTCTCTCAAGTAGTGATACTTTATAGATATATGCTTTGTTTTTACATGAATCACATGGTTCTTAGAAATGTTAATAGCACTAGTAGTATCACAATAAATTATCACTAGGTCAATGATCTCTTCATTCATACCTTTCAAAAGTTGTTTTATCCATGCAATGTTCGAACAATTTGTAGAAGCAACAACATATTCTGCTTCTGCAGTTGGCTAAGATATGCATCCTTGCTTCTTACTGATCCAAGTAACTAATCTTTTTCCCACAAAGAATGCTCCACTATTAGTGCTCTTTCGATCATCAATGTTCCCAGCCCAATCAACTTCTATGTAAACTTTCAGTTCAAACTTGTCTTCTTTCTTGTACCACATTCCATAATTTTTAGTGTTCTTCAAGTATCTAAAAATTCTCTTTACAATAGTCATATGTGATTCCTTAGGATTAGTAGAGAATCTTGCTACAATTCCAACTTCGTGTGCAATATCTAGTCTTGTGTGTACAACATACATCAATTTTCCAATCATTGATCTATAGAGTGTCTGATTTACCTCAGTTGTCTTATCATGTTTTTTCAATTTGCATCCTATGACCATAGGTGTGCCGACTGGTTTTGAATCTTCCATTCTGAATGTCTTCAATACTTCCTTGATGTACATTGATCGAGTAATGTATATGCCTTCATCCTGTTGTAAAATTTACAAGGCAAGAAAAAATTTGATCTCTCCAAACATTGAAATTTCAAATTCTTTTCTCATTTCATTAGCGAATGATTTGCATAAGTTATCATTTCCTCCAAATATAATATCATCAACAAAAATTTCAGCAAATAGAATCTTATCATCAGTTCCCCCTTTCAAGTACAAGTTGTTGTTATCACTTGTTCTAATAAATCCAATACTAATAAGATAGGATATATTTCATACCATGACATAAAATATTAATGATGGGAATTTTATGCCACAAAAGCTAGTTCTGCATATTTTGATCAAGTTTATCAATGGTCTCTTTGGCTCTAATTTCATATGTACTTGATTCTTGAATATCAATATATGTCTGTACTATCCTGTGATTTGCATAATTTGAATGAATAGTTGTCTTTGTTTCCAGTCTAACAGAGACATAATAAAAGGACTTCTAGGATCATTTTCAGTCTAATAGGGCTTTGAACATGTCATATGCGGAGTCTAAGTGAGACAACTTTGTTTCAGTCTAACAAAGACATATAATAAAAGGACTTCATAGACCATTTTGTAATGATGGGAATTTTATGCCACAAAAGCTAGTTCTGCATATTTTGATCAAGTTTATCAGTTGTCTCTTTGGCTTTGATTTCATATGTACTTGATTCTTTAATATCAATATATGTTTGTACTATCTTATGGTTTTCATAATTTGAATGAATAGTTGTCTCTGTTTCAAAATTTTTATACTCATTTGGATTGGTTGTTAAGGACATTCCATGATCTAAATTAAGAAATCTGATTACAATACTTGGTGTGAAACCTGCGGTATTGTTGAATTCAATAAAAATAATAAAGATTAACAACATAATTGCAAGCCAAAAACTGATCCATTCTATTTGAAATTAGAGTTTATACAAACATGAAGGATACCAAGAGTCACTAGAATCTCTTGGAAATGAAATGAAGATTCCTCATAATGTTTATTACAAATAAACTTATTAAAACTACCAAAATTTTAAAAAAACTATATAAAACTTTAGGCCTACTTGGAGAAGGCATAACTTTCTAGTCCTAGGTCTAATTCATGAAACGTTTACTTCATTGGAAAGATAGTCCAAAATTGTAGACCCAAATATAGGAAGAGAAACCATGGTTGCACTTCCCAGAAATGCCCCGAAGACCTCCAAAAATGCAGTTTACTGAGACATAGAAAATACCAAAAAATTAGATTTTGGTATTTTCCCAATTCCATAATGATCATTCCTTCCCCCTTGAGAGGCAATGGGCCCCATTGCACTAATATTCTATAACATATGAGGAAATTATTCTTCAATTTGTTCCTTAGGATGCTGACCAACTCAAACCACCTGATAAAGAAGAATGTTTTGATTTCTCAAAGTATTTAAACTGACTTCAGTAACATGGTCACACTGGACTGGAATAGTAGTAGATAATTTTGCAGCTTGGATGTGCTCAGTAGCTTGGGAAATGTTGAACAAAGGAGGAAAATAGGGTTTGAACAATTCCACATTGAAAACTAGATGTAGTCCCAAAAAGGATGGAAAATTAAGTTCAAAACAATTCTCAGCAACCTGCTTCACAATAGTATACGAGCCACAATGAGGAGGACAAAGCTTCATGTTTGGTTCGTGAAGGGGCTCTTGTTAGGATTAGGTAATACTGAGAGGGGGGGTGAATCAATATTACAACACTTATTAAAACTTTTCAACCAATTAAACATTAACCATATACTTGCATAAATCAAAACAACATAAGAAAATAACACAGTGCTCATTACACCATAATTTTGTTGTCGAGGAAACCCTAGCCAAGGGAAAACCCCGGTGGGGATGGTACCCACAAGCTTGCACTAAAGTATAGTGTCCCTGTTAGGAGACCTAGCCCTATTAGGAGTTAAATATTACATAGTACATTTCCTTGTTAAAGGAATTACAATCCTGTTAAAGGTATACAACACCCTGCTAGGGGCCAACTGAGCTTACAACTCTTACAAAGTAATTTTGTTACAAAATGTTCTCAATAATGAACAAAACAAGCATCTCTAATGCTTAGATAGTTCCTGTCATAGCTCATCAATGATCTTTGTCATCCTCTTCTCTACAATTCACATATCATCCATCCATTCATCTCACATACATCCATATATTCACTCAACAAAAAGTTCTCCATATATATATATATATATATCTTATCTCTTAACTAAGTCGGCTTTCTTAACCAAATATTACATAGTTAGTTCTCAATACAAAATACATTTAATAAAACAAATATCAAATGTAAAGTTGATGCTCTTACATAACTAAAGTGTAGGTTATCAACAACCATAATCCAACTCTAATTACTTGGAGTCCATGTCATACTCTCTGAGTCATCGCTTCTGTCCAACTACTCTGTATCATTGTTCTGCTGATGTTTGTCTATCTTCAAATCTCTCTAACTTGGTGTAAACTTTACAAAAAAAAAATCGATCTTAGGTGGAGGTCACATATACCTCATACTATCTTCCTCTAAGCTCACTTTCCCTAATTCATTGATCTTTATCTTCGATACCCAAAATACCTCTGTAACTTTGCTTTTGTACTTACTCAATTTTAGAGTCATCAAAACTCAACTTCATAGGAATTGATCTGTAACCCAGATGTGTTGCCATAAATGAAAACCAAAAAGTGGATCTCACCATCCAAAATAGATCACTTGCCAACAATCTCTCCCTTTGGCATTGATGACAACACTTAACAAAAAAATGACAAGTGTTCCAACAAAACTGTCTTTCCTTCTCTATTTTGTTTTTCTCTTTTCTTCTCTTATACATTTTCTCCTTCTCCTTATTTATTTTTATTCTCTTCTCCCCCTTTGACAATAATGAAAAAGGTGCATACAAAGTAATAAAATCAGTGCTTGCTCACCAGTTTCAGAACATCTTGAAAGGAATCTTCCAAGATCTTCACTTCTATACCCCATGACTTCAGTAATAGTTGACTAACATGAATTAGTCCATTCAATGAAAATCATGCAGTCTCTTCTTCTTTCAACTCTATAGGAATAGAGTTAGTCAATGCATCTACTATCTTGTCCAAGTATGATAGGTGTGCTTCAATCATGGATAGCTTAGGAGCGATTAAACTCTTCAAAAAATTGAATCTAGTCAGTACTCTCCCTTTCTCATTATCCAATATATCCAATTTTTCCAATATTCTTATTACTTCCTTGTCCAATTATATTATAGATTGTGAAGAGGTTTCACAACTTTCCATCATATTATTCAAATTTTCCCTTTCCTTGGAAATGATGACTTCAATGTTCTGAACATGCCTAATAGTATTCATGCAGTAACTGAATAGCTTTCTTCCATGTCCAATGCAACTCTTAGCATTTGCAGTAGTGGTTTTCAAAATTCTCAAGTCCCAAGAGATGGAATTGCAAACTTCAGATAGCTTCTTCTCAGAGTAGTTCTTTTCTGCCTTCTCCTCTGCAATCTTGATCAAACTCTCATAATAGCCATAAAATTCATCAAGTGTAATCTTCAGGTTTTCAATGTCATCTCTGTGCTGGAAAAAAATAGGTAGTGGAAGAAATTTGTTCACATTATCAATTGCTCTGGTTATTACCTTATCCTTTTTGTCACCCTTTTGTTCTGATCTCTTCTTGGCTTTAGTGAGTGCAGTAAAGCCAATTTCACTAGCTCATCTTCATCCATGCAATCAACATCAACATCTGTTGTATTGTATTTTCTTGCCAACAATGAAGTAGAAGATGTGATTACCTCAGTTTTAGTCTCATCTTTTTCTTCCTATTCTTTCTATCCTTCATCCTGCATTGTTTCACTTTGTTCTTTCTTTTGCTCTTCTTCCTCTTCCTTCTATGCTTCCTCAGCAATTGTGTTGTCCATACTTTCTGCAAATGGGTCCTTCTCATCATTACAGGTGTCAAGTTTTATAGGTACACCAGAAACATAGAAATCTAATTGTGTATTAACTTCACTCTTCTCAGCACTTGCCTTAGATGGTTTCAAACTTTCTCCCATTCCTAAGTTTGTAGGCAAAGTGTTTTTAGGAAGTGGAGTCTCCTCAGGAGTAGGATTCATCAATATTCTCTCCAGAGCTTTATGAGTTTCCTCAGTGATTTCATCGTATCTTCTTGCCATGATTTTCAGTAGTTTGATCTTGGTTCTTAGAAAAGGTTTCAATTCTTTAAGTATTCTATCCCTTTCTTGCAAAGATATCACAGGTAGCATATTGTCAATTTCCTAATTTCTGATTGTTTCATCCTCTATCTTTGCTAACTATTTTCTTGTCTCCAATCTACCATATAGTTCTTCAGGTACACTTCCCTCAATTTCTAATAGTGTCTTCTTGAAAACAAGTAAGTGATTAACCATAATATCTTCAATGTTATGTTTGTCTTGTTCACCATACCTTTCATAGTATCTATTTACTGTAAATAGCTTTCCTTGCTCAATAGCTCTCTTCTCAATCATCTTCATGTTAGGCTTCCATACGTGCTTCTCAGTTTTAGTTTTCTTCTCTTCTCTTACAATACTTGGCTCCATAGGTGATGTCTTCCTGGTAGATCTGGTATTTACCCTAGGAGTAATCTTCTCAACTTGTGATGTCTGTTGTGATGGAGGAGGTGGAATTTCTACCATTACTACTTCAGGAGTGGGAAGGGCTGCAGTACTAGCACTTTCCAATCCAGAAGATCGCTCATGCATTTTCCTTTTCACTTTTTTCAATTCTTCCTCTATTAGTCCTGTCTTTACACCACACTCATGCACAAGGTTATCAATTTTCATTTTCCTCAGACCTCTAGTCTATTCATCTCTTACCTTAGCAGATTTCTCTTCATAGGTTCCCCATCTTTCTTCTGATGTATCAATCTCAGATGAAAGAACATGTTCAACTTGCATAGTAAGTACCTCTGAACTTACCTCATATCCCACAAGATAACACAATTTCTTCCTTGGTGTGACTGCCTCAAAGCATACACAATCAGTTTCAACCATGAAACAAATTGTATCCTTATACTTCTCAACTATGTCATCAGGTATCCTATATCTGTCTTTCATCTGCCTTTGAAGGATTTTTATCATTCCAAATAATTCACCATCAACCCATGTTCTATTATGTCTTCTGTAACTCTGTGTGATCTGAATACCAGTAGGTATCCCTGATTTCCAACCACTAGGGTGCATACCTGGGAATTTGTGTTCAATGTGGATAAACATATGTACCAATAGTGACCCAAATCTGAAGGTCTTCATTGTGTCTTTCTTTACCAGTTTTACATTCTCAAGAAATTGTTGTGCCAATACTTCGCATAGGTTATATTTTACATTTTATTTTACCATTCTCCATGACATCATGATAAATCCTGCAGATACCGAGTTAGGTCTACTACTGTAGTAGAATTTATATCCAAGTATCATAGCAATTAGTCTCACATCTTGTTGAAAGATGTCATTCACATTCATTGCTCTTCTATCCCATTTAGAGTGTGTTAAGGTTGTGACTTGCTTCTTCACATGCTTTTCTGCAACAAGAATGATTCCCGTATTATCCAATCTAGTAATCTCATGAATTAAATCACTGCAAATCTTCACAGACTGCTCGCCTATCTAGATGAATTGATCATGTACTCTGCTCAATAATATCTTGAACCATTCTTCTTCATCAAATTCATTCAAATCCAGAATTTTCATAATACTCAACTAATCAATGTGTTTGAACTCATCTCTCATGATTCTTTTATCAGTCATATACTCTATCCTAGTAAAAATATCATTAGTGCCTAGTATATCATACTTACAATGAATGTAAGCCCTAGTATCTTCTACGTGTAAAAATTTGTAGGGTGTTCGGTAAAATGCTCCTTTGAAATATTATTCACAAGACTTGAATGAATGTTTCTTGAACTTATACCTAGGCCGATCTACAACATCATAAATAAAAGGTGCATCCATAGCTAGATGATATAAATACCTCTTTCATGCTAAATTCTAAGTTTTCGCTTCAATTGATCATGCAGGGAAAATGTAGGATAGACTGAATCTCTCTGCTCTCTAATCTCCTTATGCCACTCTTCCTCAAATGGTGAGGAAATAGATCTTCATATGGTGCTTTATACAATGTTTAAGTTATAAAAGTTTACTTTACCCAATACTGTCCAGTCGGCTGTAGATCTCGCGATCAAAATATGTGCATCATCTGATGTTGCACTCTTAACTATATAATCCATGATGTCATCCATGTTCATACCTAAGATCGCATGAGCTCAATCCATAAGTTTCAGGGTGGGATATATTTTGATGTCTTTATTCAATGCTCCCCCTAAGGCCATGATCAACCAATTAGGTCGATTATGTTTTGCTACCACCAGGCAAAGCTCCAGTAGCATCTACTGTCTCACCTTGAACCTTTGTCTCACTTTTTTCTTTGATCTTCCATATCTTACCACTGTTGTTATCTTTTTCTTTCTTAAAACAACTGTCAAAATCATTCTTCAAATCTGCAACACTTTTACCAATATCACTTCCATTCTTCTGTGTATTCATAGGAGGTGGTACTCTTCTATTGTTTGCTCCATTATACCTACAAAAATTCACTATATGACCTAGATTATTGCATTTGTAACATATATGTGGTCTTCTTTCTTGATTTACTTGTATCTTACAGTACTTTGCAATGTGTCCAATGTTACTACATTTGTAGCATGTAGGTTTCACTATAGGTTCGCTTCCATTGTCTTGTCTATACCTAGATTGATTAGGTTTCCTGCATTCTGCTTTCTTGTGCCCATATCCATTACAATTGAGATGATAGCCAAAAAAGGTCTTAAAAGGGGCATTACCTCTACAATCTCTTTTCATGTGTCCAAACTTGTTAATACATCCAAAGCATCTACCTCTGAAAGGTCTGATTTGCTCTCTAGGTTCTTCAATAGTAGGTTTTTCAACATCAATCATTGCATCAGATTTGTCTTCCTGATTCTTTGAGCATTCAACTTCATTGAAGCCAATACTAGTCATATCACCTTTAGGTTTCTGTCTGTCTCTTTGTTCATCAATCAGATCATTGCTGGTGTGAAGTTTCTCAATATGTTTCTTTGCCTCAACAAGTTGACCTTTTATAATCTGATTGTATTTCTACAGTTCTAGATACTTGTTCTTGTAGTTATCAACCTCATTCTTCATTTTCTCTAATGCACTATTTAGTTGAATCAGTGTTACAACACTTATTAGAAATTTGAAACCAATTAAACATTAAACATATACTTGTAGAAATGAAAAGAACATAATCAAATAACAAAGTACTCATAAAACCATAATTTTTTTGTCAAGGAAACCCTGGCCAAGGGAAAACCCCGGTGGGGATGGTACCCACAAGCATGCACTAAAGTATAGTGTCCCTTTTAGGAGACCTATCCATGTTAGGAGCTGAATATTACATAGTACATTTCCTTGTTAAAGGAATTACAACCCTATTAAAGGTATACAATACCCTGTTAGGGGCCAGCTGAGCTTACAACTCTTACAAAGTAATTCTGTTACAAAATGTTCTCAGTAATGAACAAAACAAGCATCTCTAATGCTTAGATAGTTCCTGTCATAGCTCATCAATGATCTATGTCATCCTCTTATCTACAACTCACATATCATCCATCCAATCATCTCACATACATCCATATATTCACTCAACAAAAATTTCTCCATATATATATCTTATCTCTTAACTAAGTTGGCTCTTTTAACTAAATATTACATAGTCGGCTCTCAATACAAAATACATTTAATAAAAAAATATCAAATGCAAAGTTGGCGCTCTTACATAATCAAATTATACATTATCAACAACCATAATCCAACTCTGATTGACTGGAGTCCATGTCATACTCTTTGAATCATCACTTCTGTCCAACCGCTCTGTATCACTGTTCTGCTGTCTGTCTGTCTATCTTAAAATTTCTCTAACTTGCTGTAAAATTTAAAGAAACAAAATTGATCTTAGATAGAGGTCATATATACCTCATAATATCTTCCTCTAAGCTCTCTTTCCCTAATTCATTAATCTCGATCTTCGATACCCAAAATACCTCTGTAACTTTGCTTTTGTATTTAGTCAATTTCAGAGTCATCAAAACTCAACTTCATAGGAATCAATCTGTAACCCAGATGTGTTTTCATAAATGAAAACCAAAAAGTGGATCTCACCATGCAAAATAGATCGCTTTCTAACATCTCTTTCTAAAGATGTAACCATACCTTTTCACCAATGTGAAAGTGATGAGGAGTTCTATGTTTATCGTGCCTTTCCTTATACTTCTGATTAATCTTCTCCAAAATATCATGAACAAGGTGTCTACTGTTATCAATTAATTTCTATGAATCTCATGTGCGAGGATGTTTTGAATGATACATCTGTAAGATATGAGTTATCATTTGATTCACCACTTCTGTCTGCCCATCTCTTTGGAGATGGAATGTGGTGGACTTTGTCAACTTTGTGTCCATTTTATCCCATAGTGCAGACAAAAATTTGCTGATGAACCTACTATCCCTACTAGAAATAATGCTTTTTGACAAACTAAAATGAACCCAAACATGGTCAAAAAATAAATTGGAAACCTCTTCTTCAGAAATCATTTTTTTTCCATCTGATTTTGTTGATTTTATGTTATGGTTACCTTTGCATGTGTATTAAGGACAATTGACTTTGTTTGTTTTGGGCGAACCATGAGGTGCAGTACAAAAGCTCTAGTTTGAGAAATCAAACATTGACATGGTTTAGCACTAATTAAAGAAGCAGTTTGTGTTGGATATACCTTTGGTATTTGATACCTCTTTCCATCAAGCTTGATTGTAACACTATGTGGCCTGGATTCATACACTCCATGCCTCTGATACATGTAAGGCTTCCCCAAAAAGACATCACATAAATCCAAAGGTGGTACATAACATGTCACTTCATCCTTGAAAGGTTTGATTTAATATGGTAGATGATATTGTTGATTTATTTGAATTTCTTGTCCCTCAGTTACCCATCCCATAGAGTATGGTTGTGGGTGTCTTGTCACTTTCAAATTCAATCTTTTGACTGTCACCCTAGATATCAAATTCTTTTGGCTCCCACTGTCAACAAGAAAATGTAGAGGCTTTCCATCAATTCACATTTGTGAATGAAAAAGTCTCTCTTCATCTTCATGATGCAGTACTTTAGCAGTTGGAACTATGGCATATGGGTCTACTTCTATGATGGAATCATTGTCCTTTTTCTCAGAAATATCTATTGGTAATGATTCAGGTTTAGCTTCCTCTCCTCGTATTTTTGTCATCAAATTTTTAATACTTAGACAATATTTTTTTATTATGGGTTGGGGACTTATGCATCTCACATCACATGCCTGTATTTGTTTGTTTCTTTTTTACAGCCCAACATGTGTTATTAGGCGAGTTTGTGTGAGGCTCCTTGGTCACGTGTTTTCCCGCATCTCCAACCCTTGGCTTATTGTTTGCAAAGTAGTCCCTCTTCCCTTTCTGATTGAATTTATCTTCAATTTTTGTAGCATATTTATAGGCAGTTGGTAATATCTCAATATTCAAAAATTCCATCTCTGTCTGAATATACCTGTGAAGTCCACTACGATATTTTAGAATTCAATGCTTCTCTGAATCCTCAATACCAAGTTTTGCTGAAAGTGAATGGAATGCATTGGTGTAATATTGCACAGATTGATCCCTCTTCCGTCGAAGTAGTTTCCATTCTATATATTTATGTTCATATACATCCTCCAAAAATTATGCTTCTTTTATGTATTCCACAAATTCTCCCAATGTGGGCTTCGTATCAAGAGATATTTCCAAGCCGTTTCCATCAGATAGTTCTCGTTCTTTATTTGCTAATTTGTTTTCCCAGGATAATTTCACTTGGGTTTCAGCTTTGAGAAGAGAAAATGTTATTTTTTATATATCTGAGAAATTATTTATAGAGAAGTATCTATCCAATTTTGATAACCAATTTTTAACAACTTCATCATTGAATTTTCCTTCAAAATTTGGGATGTCAAAATTTACCTAGGCTTTGAAAGGGGTATTTCCATGAAATGATGTTCCTAATCCAGAGGGTCATTGGTTCTATAGAAGGCGTGAAAATTGGTTCATCATCTCCTCTCATTTCTTTTTTAACGCCTCTTCCACCAACTGCTTAATAACATCGTCTGACATCTTCGATCGTGTGCGCCTCAAAGGTGAATATTCTGACAAATCTTGTGTATCCAATCCTAATCTTTGGTAGGAGGACCTTGTGTAAATTGGCATAAAGGATCATTCCTGCTCTAATACCATTGATCTGAATTAAGAAATCAGATTATAATACCTAGTGTGAAACCTGCGGTATTGTTGAATTCAATAAAAATAATAAAGATGAACAACATAATTGCAAGACAAAAAATGATCCATTCTATTTGAAATTGGAGTTTATACAAACATGAAGGATCCAAAGAGTCACTAGAATCTCTTGGAAACTAAATGAAGAGTCCTCATAATGTTTATTACAAATAAACTTATTAAAACTACCAAAATTTTCAAAAAACTATATAAAACTTTAGGCCTACTTGGAGAAGGCATAACTTTCTAGTCCTAGGTACGATTTGCGAACTGTTTACTTTGTTGGAAAGATAATCCAAAATTGTAGACCCAAATATGGGAAGTGAAACTCTCAAAAATGCTCCGAAGACCTCCAAAAATGCAGTTTACTGAGACATAGAAAATACCAAAAAATTAGATTTTAGTATTTTCCCAATTCCATACTGATCATTCCAGTTCATCACTTTGTAAGGCAGAGTGTCGAACTGTTTTAAGGTTTCTTTCAAGGAGAGAATTAAATCCTTAAGATAGTTTCAGTGAGTAGGAGATTGAAACACATTTGATAGTTATTTTTGCTTTTTAAGAAGAATGAATGGATTATGTAAGGCACAGTCTAATTCAATAATCATTTGTAGGATTTGCATTTTATGTATCTTTGATGTTAAAGGTCTTTACATTTTGAATGACTCTGTTGCCCATTGGATAAGGCATTGGTCTGATGTGTTAGGTTGTGTGATTCCCATCAAATCTATATACAAATTTTTATCATTTTCATTTTCACGTTATATTAAGCCCGCCTGTTGAAAACTACTACATCTTTAGGGCAGTTAATAGGTCAGCCTTGCTTGAGTTTGGAACTTAAAAAGAAGAAGGATGAGAACCCTTATTTCACTTGTATTTTCTCTTATCAAGTTCATAGTTTGGCTTGTGAAGCTTTGGATAAAGCTGATTGTTAGCATTTGTAGGACTTGTTATCAACTTTTTTCAGTGAAAGGTAGGAGTAGATCATTGTGAAAAGTTAATCCATTGCATGATTTACAGAGGAGCAGTAAATAAAGATAGGTACACCCGCCTGAGCCTGTGGTGCTCAAAGTGAAGGAGGAGTTAATCCTTGTTAATTGGAATTCTTTCTTGACTTAATCAGAATATGGGTTTTATAAGTGTAATACCTACCCCCTTTGCCTGTCTGTCTATGTCAGTTTTTGATATCTTTTAGACCATAGTATGTATGTGTTGGCTTTTCAGGTGATTTTAAGGATAATCATGCTTTAATTTTTATTATGCTATTGATCTATGATTAGTTGTATTATATAACCTATTTGCATA
>MU223315.1:2441546-2460738 GCA_018584345.1 Thuja plicata | reverse complement strand
ATTCTAGGGTTTTTGGGCCTTCTGGACGCAATGACAGTGTCCGTTTGGGCCCAAAATGCCTTCAAAAATAGAGACCCCCCAGAATCAATAAACAAATGTCAGAAAAAACCTCTGAAACCCTCAGTGCCTGTATGCTTCAATAGAATAAGAACAGCGAGCTGCAGGCGAGCTCTGATACTATATTGGATTTGATAACCATCAAATCAACCCAAGAAACCTGCATGCATGACTATCACATAAACAAAAGCAAAAGACAGAAGAGAGAAGGCAGCTATGGCGGCCAAAAAACCAGAGACATCAAATTCATGTTGAAAGAAAATAATCTATATTATCAACAATAGAATTACAATAAGATGTAAAAAATCTGTAATGATAAACTAAGAGGTGAATCCTTATAAAGGAATCACGAAACCCTAAAAGGGAAACTACTAGGAAATAGAAACTTCCTAAATCTAACTTAAGCAAAGAGTAGATAAACTAATAATTAACTGATTTAATTATTAGCAATACTCGACTACTCTAACAAAATTTACCATATGTTTATTCATAATTTTCCTAAATGATATGAATTTTTTTTTAAATGATACAAAACCTTACCTAAATGATATGTCAATTTCCATAAATGAGATTCAAACTTTCCTAAATGATATTCAAATTTTCCTAAAGGATATGCAAACTTCTCTAAATGACATGCAAACTTCACTAAATGATAGAATTCATGAAAATACACAACATAACCATCAAATAGAGATTTTTCAACATTAAAAACCAAATGTGAGCTTCTTTAGACCAAGTGCAATCTTCTTTGGACCAAATGCGAGCTTGTATAGACCAAGTGCGAGCTTTCATAGACCATATGCTACAATCTACAGACAGAATACTACAATCTGCCAACCAAGTGAGAGAATTGACAAACCAAGTGCGAGAAACCTAGTACTAGGTGTGATACACTTAGTATGGAGTGCGAGAATATTTGTACCAAGTGTGAGCTTCTTTGTATCAAGTGTGAGAATCTGCTGATTTTTTAGAATTTGCAATGTAAACACTTCAAAATTGATGTTATAATGTGAGGCTTGAGCCCCACTGTGGGTACCAAATGTAGTCTGTATGTTTGATCTCCGTACAAACTCAATGAAACATTAATAATGGGTTAGTCAAATCGAATTGAAAGATAAACTATGATTAGATCAATTGAAATGATAAACCTATTGAGCATCTCATTTCTCTCTAGTTCTAAGGACTATTGCTATTAGCTGCATTAGAGATCCTAGTGACAACTTAGAAAACAAGAAATGCTATATAATTGATGAAAAGATGGATCTAAGATGCAAATGTATTCAAATTAAGATGAATTTCCCTATTCTATTGCTCAAAATCTACTCAAACATGGATGAATGTTCTATTATGATGATACTCCTCAAGAAATATTAATACTAAAATGCTCAAGGCTATGCCCAACTCAACAAAATATACTTTCTATGAAGTAAATTCATGATCTAAATGTGAATTGGTCCTGTAAATGTGAATTGGTAACTTTACACTAAGAAATACCTTCTATTTATAGGAATTACCAAGGATAGGGGGGTGAGTTTGATTAAACCATGGTCAAAGTATGGTTGAGGTTAAGATTGAGTGATGTATCCCCTTTGCGTGGATAAGGTTTCTTTATAGGATTGAGTGGTTAAGATAGAAAATCCCTTTTGGTGATCCATGTGCTCTCTTTTCCCTTTCCCCATTGGTTGAGTTTCTTTTCATCATGTAGTGGTAGGTGAGTGATAGGGAGGCTCTCCTATGAACTATTTATAGTTCTTCACCAAGTCCCTTCTAGGATATCTTAGGGCTTCTTGTTCAAATAGAACCATACTACATTATGAGGTTTCAATTCTCTATATTCCTACTCTCCTAGAGCTCCACTACCAATTCAAAAGTGCTCACTATTCCACACTTCCACTTGAACTCACAAAAGTCAGTTCATCCACCATCCTAATAGCCCTTTCACAATAACCTTGCAGGAATCCAGGGCTTGTAAATTATCCAAATCCATCCTCTCACTATACTTCTTTAGTGATCATGAACTCTTTTCCCTATCACTTTGAAGAATCCTTATTTTTAAGGCCCACTAGCCTAGTAGGTCTCAATTAGCCCTATTTTAAAGTTTTTAGGCTTTCATTCAAAATAATTACAAACAACCATCTAAACTAATTGGTGTTTTGGATACCCTTTGGGAAAAACCTAAATATTTAGTTGGTCTTACCCTTCAATTTGTCCGTACACTATCCAAACCCTAACTTGGCTATTTTGCAAGGAAATAAGGCAGTTTTCAATCTTTCAATGAAAATCCACTCAAATGGATTTACCAAACCTCTAAATCACAACTAAGGATCTATATGAACCTATCAAGCATTCCCAAGTAATTG
This sequence comes from Thuja plicata, assembly GCA_018584345.1. NCBI lineage: Eukaryota > Viridiplantae > Streptophyta > Pinopsida > Cupressales > Cupressaceae > Thuja > Thuja plicata. Next base: position 2,458,321 of record MU223315.1, on the reverse strand, counting down.
GATTCATTCATCCAATATGCTCATGCATGTTACAACCAATTGTTACTCTTGCTTCCTAACCCGACTATGATAGATCTCGCCTAGGGTTAGAGATTTAAAATAGAAAAATCCATCTTCTAGCCTCCAAAAAAAAGTAAAAGAAGGCTCATAGGCTCTACTTACAAACCTAAAAGGGCCATGAACTTACCACGATGAAGATTCAATGTAGAGCCACCTTATTAGAAGCAACTCCATCCATTCCATTGACCAGGACTGAGAGAATGGATTTTTATGTACACAATCAAAACTTAACAAAAACCAAAATTGAAGCATACAAAGAAACAAAAATAAGCTACCATAGCTATCTACAATGGAAAATTTACAAAATCAATCCATTAATCTTGAGTTACAATAGCAATCAATTCATAGTATAGAAACCAGAAAACTCTCAAACTTGTGTTATTGGAAATCATGCCAGAATAATGCCAACCCTTTTAAAATTGTCAAGGAGAGCTTAAATATTTCCTTCCACCATGCTTCATCCATTGGTTCCAACCAATAACTACCTTAGGGAACACTTCATCATTTTACCCAAATGTTTTCATGCAACATTGAAAAGTTGCTCTAGCAACTTTTTAGAACTTTTACATCTTTTTCCATTACAATGTATAGACCCATTCTATGGGTTCCAAATGACATATAGAAACCACCTAGACATACATACAACCAAAATAATACATATTATGCACTCTTGGTGCCAATATCCACATTATGCTGTCTTTGGCTTATAAATCAATGCTTGGGTTTCTTTGACACATTTTACACAACTAAACTCAACACTCCAAAATACACCTAATTGGCTCTTAAAGAATCCTTATTTATCAACATGACCTTGACAAGGTCGTACAAACCAAAATTTGAGGGTTGAGAACTCCTAACCCCTAGGTGATCCTATACCATTCTCCCCCAAAAGAAAAGAGCTTAAGTCACATCAGGTGACAATAGTGTAAGATAAATTCCTAACTTTTTGAAATCACCTTCAAGTACCCAAGTAGCTTCTATTTCAGGAATATGTGTCCACTTGATCAAATACTCCATGTCATTCTGGTGTCTAGTCTTCTTGGCAATCCTTGAATCTAACACCTTCTCTGCTTGGGGTTTAGTTGAGAAGGTAATGTCAAATTATTGACCATCTCTGGAGCATAAGAGTCTCCTTTACCTACCTCTGTAGGGGAACCTCTGTACTTGATCAGATCTGCTACATTAAAAACAAGAGACAATGCTATTTCCTTAGGTAGATCTACCTTATAGGCATTGCTTCCATATTTAGCCAATATTTGAAAAGGACCTATTCTTATCATTTTTAGTTTAATTGGAACTCCTTTTTGAAGCCTTTTTCAGATGGACCATGACTCAATCTGCTACTTCAAACTGTATATCCTTCCTCTTAACATCCACTTTGTCCTTTATCTTTTGAGTGTTCTTAGTTAGATTTTTTCTCACCTTCTCATGCACTTCCTTCATGGATTTTTCAAAGTCTTCAACATGTCCACTTCTCCCTTCCATGTCTCTCAGGTCTCTAAGCTAATATACACCCCAGGATGCATTCCATAGGCAATTTCAAATGGGTTCTTCCTTGTTGTTCTATTCGCAGTGTCATTATAAGAAAAGTTTGCTTGATGAATCACTTGATCCAAAGCTTGCCCATGCTCCTTAGTTAAACATATTAAGAGGTTTCCAAGGTTCCTATTGACCACCCATGTCTATCCATCTATTTGGGGATGGTAAGCAGACCCAAAAACTAAGTTGGTGCCCAACCTTTTCCATGAGGTTTCCCAAAAATGTCTAATAAAATTGGTATCTCTGTCTGATAATATAGTGATTGGTAATCCATGTATTCTAATTACTTCTTTGAAAAACAAGTGAGCTATATTAATAGCATCATGAGTCACTTTTCAAGGAATGGAATGACTTTTTTTACTAAACTTGTCTAGAACAACATAAATACTGTCAAAATGATGTGAGGAGGGTCAACAACTAGGACCAAGGGAACTCCAAACTACCAAACCAAATTGTAGAATACAACACATAAGCTTTAAAACACAGAGAGGGGAAGAAGGAATATATATTTTATATTATTGCATCAAACTTCATACATGTCGGGCTGTAAGGCCTTCCCGGTTATGGCCAAATACATCAAAAGTATTTACAGAATAGTCCTCATACATGCGAGGTCACAAACCCTTGATCCACCTCTACTAACTATCTACTATCTATCATCTACCATATGTTTTCTACCATAAGAACATAACACTACTTTTATACAAAAGGCTATTGAAAAGGTCATCCCCAAAAGATCCTAAAGATCCAACATAGGAAACAATAATGACCTAGATTCAGGTCCACACGTATCCCAATGAGAGACCCCAGCATTAATTATGCTATAGAAATTAAATGTAGATGTTGGCCAAAAGACCCAACATCCAAAAACCAACTCGATGAGAAATACTACTGAGCAACAAAGACCAATCAGTGAAATCACCGAGCAATCAAGAACAACCATCAAGACCCATCGTTGAAGTCAACCAAAACAAGTAACCGAGCTCGATCGGTGGAAAGAACGAACAAACCTTCAACCAACCAAAAAAAATAAATTAACAAGTTGTCTCCAACAAGCAACCGAACCCAAACAAACATATTTCTGGTTGATACAGGATTTCCAAGAACCCAAGATTCTCCTGCATCATAAAATCAATCTTTGGTTTTGGCAAACCAACAATGAAATCCATACTTACACATTCCCAAGGCCTATTGGGAATTGGAAATGGTTGATAAAGATCGGAATTGGAGGAGGTTCCTTTGGCTTTTTGATATATAGTGCACTTCTCAACATACCTTCTTATATTCTTATGCATTTTGGGCCAATAATAGAACCTTTGAATCAACTCTAAAGTCTTTTCCAACCCAAAGTGCCCACTTAAACTACCATTTTGATTTTCGGAGAATAAATTCTCTCTCATCAACCCCCTTGGAAAACATAACTATCCACCCTTAAACAAGAGTCCTTCTTGCACTGTATAGTCTGTATACTCACTATGGAAATGATTAATGAAGTCTTGGAATATCTTTTAAGCTTCTTCAAAGTCTCCATCTTCCTTTTAGAGGTCCTTGAAACTCTCAACTCCTATGATTTTCAACTGCACTTCCTGGACTGTGAGTATCCTTCTACTTAAGGCATCAAAAACCTTGTTACACCACCCCTTCATATGCTTTATTGTAAATGTATAAGACTACATATACTGTACCCATTTTATGTGCCTATGACTTGAATTATCTTGAGAGTTAAGAAAACTTAGTGCTTGATTATCAGTTTAAACAACAAACTCTTTAGGAAATAGATAGTGAATCTACTTCCTAAGTGCTTGAACAGGTGCATACAAATCTAATTCATATGTTGAGTACCTTTTCTTAGCTTCATTAATATTTTCACTAGAAAATTCCATTGGTCTATTATCTTGACTCAAAAATGCCCCAACTGCAAAGTTGCTTGCATCACACTCTATAGTGAGGAGTTTATCAAAACTAGGTAGTACTAGTATAGGTTGTGTAGCTACCTTTTTCTTCAAAATTATAAATCCCTTATTTTATTTCCTTTTCCATTGAAACTTATCTTTCATACGTCCTTTGATTGTATCCAATATGGGAGCACAAATTGTAGTAAAGTTCCTTATGAATTTTCTATTAAATTGAGCCAGTCCATGAAAACTCCTAACCTCACTAGCTGTCTTGGGAGTAGGCTAGTTTAATATTGATTCCACCTTTGATGCATCCATCTTCAAATCCCCCTTTGAGATCACAAAGCCCAAATAGACAAGCTCCTGCTTCATAAACTAACTTTTCTCCAAATTTATGGTTAGTTGTTCTTAATGCAACTTGTTGAGTACAACTTCTAAATGTTTAAGATGGTCCTCTTTAGTTTTTCTAAAAATTAAGATATCATATAAGTAAACAACTACAAATTTACCAATAAAATCTTTGAGGACTTAGTTCACGTGTCTCATGAATGTGATAGGAACATTGTTGAGTCCAAATGACATGACAAGCCATTCATAGAGGCCTTCAATGGTTTTGAATGTTGTCTTCCACTCATCTCCCTCATTGATTCTTATTTAGTGATAGCCACTTTTAAGGTCTATCTTGGTAAAGTATTGTGCACCCCCTAAACAATCCATAAGGTCCTCAATTCTAGGTATAGGGAACCTATACCTAATAGTAATTCTATTGATGGATATTGAGTCCATACATAATCTCCATGTTACTCATTTCTTGGGTGCCAACACTGTTGGAACTGCACATGGGCTAATGCTTTTCTTTATCAATCCATTATCAAGAATATCTTGAATTTGTTTGGCTACTTATTTTTTTTTTTCAAGAGTCATATTGTAAGGAGATTTGTTAGGAAATGAAGCCCCTAGAATGAGATATATTTGATGAATTATTTCTCTCTATGGTGGTAAAGTAGCAGGGTTTCCATCACTTATAATGTCCTTGAACCGATCTAACAAAGTTTTTACCTCTCCATGAATGTCCACTATCTTTTCTTTATTCCTCTCCTTTGGTTGCACAATCAAAGAAAACCCAACTCCTTCTCCTTATTTGAGAGTGTCAAAGAACTCTTTTACACCAACTAATAACACATTAGTGCCACTAGACTTACCCTCTTCTCTATCTCCTATAAACTGTATCTTATAAGTGACTCCATCTTTTTGGAAGGAGTATTAGTTCTTTTCTCCATGATGGACTACTTTTCTATCATATTGCCATGGCCTACCTAACATTAGGTGGCAAACATTCATTGGAAAGATGTCACACCAAATATTGTCTTTATAGCCTCCTATGGTGAACTCCACCCAAGTTTTCTCATTCACCAAAACATGATGCCCTTTATTGAGCCAAGTAACCCTATAGGGATTACTATGAGGGATTCTTTTCAATTTCAATTTCTTACTACCTCTTCTGATACTATGTTATCTGTGGACCCTGAATCCACAACAAATTTGCACACATTTCCCATCATCTTGCAATTTATCCTAAACAAGGATCTCCTTTGGCTCTGTTACTCCTTCACAGGTTCCTTTATCAAGATTCTTCTGATCACGAGATTCCCTCCAACCTCTAAATCTAAAATCACCTTTGGTGACTTTACAATTGCAATGTCCTCTTGCACATACTTTACCCTCCTATCCCCTCCTTGGGATGAAGAAGACTTCTCAGGGCATCTATAAGTAGGGTGCCCAACTTGATGAAAATTATAGCATTTCATTGTGGAAAAGTAGGACCGTCTCCTTGATCCTCTAGACCTACCTCTATTGCTGCTGCTAGATCCCCTTCCTCTATAGCTGCCTTTGCTATTGGAATCCCCACTTTTCTCTTCCAACTTGGATTCCCCTTGGGATCTTTGGTCTTCACTTATTCCACCAAAACTTCCTTTGTGACCCCTTTGATCTCTTCCTCTACCTCTACCCCTATTACCTTGCTCATACTTCTTTTTTATTTTATCTTCCATCTTAAGTGTCAATTGATATCACTTGTTGACTATATTAGGACTGAGCAAACTGATCTCTTCTTGGATACTCCACTTTAACCCATTAAAGTATCTTGCAACCTTGATGCTTTCATCTTCTATCACATTGGATCTTAGACACAACTTTTGGATTTCCTCCGTGTAGGAGCTCACATCTAATTCTTTCTGTCTCAAGTTTTTCCTCTTCCTATGGAGCTGAATTTTATAGTCATCAGGTACATAGGTCTCTTTATCTTGGTAATCATTCCCTTCCAAGTAGAAATTGGATTCTTTCCCTCCTTTTTTCTCTATGTCTAGACAAACTTCCACCATGTTAGAGAAGATCCTCTTAATATTGATTTATCCACCTTAACCTTTTGTGCTTCACTTATGCCATCACATTCAAAATGATTTTCCAGGCCCTCTATCAATTCCATTTCTAGGTCTGGTTCCATCTTTCCACTAAAAAGTGGTATTCCTTTTAAGGCTTTTCCTCCCATGGATTTTAGGGCTTTAAGAAAGGGTTCTTCTGGGATAACGGGGTCTAGTTTAGGTACTTCATCCTCCTCTCCAACTCCTTTTCCACTATCTTATTTTTCACTCACCTTGACACTCACTTCTTCATCCTTCACTTCTACCTCACCCAATTTTATTTCTAATTGGGCTATCCTCTCTCTGAGAATCCTATTATCCAATTTTTGGTCATTGACCTTCTTTTCCAACTCTGCATTTGTCACCTTGTTGGACTCTCCAACTAATTCACTATCTGACATACAACACTTCTTGCCCAAATATTTAGGCTCTGCTACCACTTTGATAGGGAGGCTCTCCTATGAACTATTTATAGTTCTTCACCAAGTCCCTTCTAGGACCTCTTAGGGATTCTTTTTCACCTAGAATCCTACTACCTTTGGAGGTTTCAATTATCTCTCCTCCTCTCCTAGAGCTCCACTACCAATTCAAAAGTGCTAATTGTTCCACACTTCCACTTGAGCTCACAAAAGTTAGTTCATCCACCATCCTACTAGGCCTTTTGCAATCACCTTGAGGGAGTATAAGGCTTGTAAATTATCCAAACCCATCCTCTCACCATAATTCTTGAGTTATCTTGACCTCTTTTCCCTATCGCTTTGAAGAATCCCTATTTTAAGGCCTATTAGCCTAGTAGGTCTCAATTAGCCCTATTTTGAAGTTTTTAGGATTTCATTCGAAATACTTACAAAAAAACCTATGAAATAATTGGTGTTTTTCATAACCTTTGGGAAAACCCTAAATATTTATTTGGTCTTAGCTTTCAATCTGTCTCTACATTGTCCAAACCCTAACTAGGCTATTTTGTAAGGAAATAAGCTAGTTTTCAATCTTTCAATAAAAAATCAGCTCAAATGGATTCACCAACCCTCCAAATAACAACCAATTCTCTATATGGACCTATCAATAATTCCCAATTCATTTAATTCATTCATCTAATATGATCTTGCAAGTTACAACCAATTGTTACTCTTGCTTCCTAGTCGGGCTATGGTAGAGCTCGCATAGGGAAAGAGTTTTAAAATAGAAAATTCCATCTTCTGGCCTCCAACAAAAAGGAAAATAATTCTCATAGGCTCTACTAACAAACCTCTAAGTTTTATGAACTTACCATAGTGAATATTCAAAATAGAGCCATCTTATTACAACCAACTCTATCTATTCCATTGACCGGGACTCAGAGAATGGATTTTTATGCACACAATAAAAAATTAAAAAAAACAAAAAATGAAGCACAAAAATAAAGGAAAATAAGATACCCTATCTATCTACAATGTAAAATTTACAAAATCAATCCATTAATCTCGAGTTATAGTAGCAACCAATTCACATTATAGAAACCATAAAACTATCAAACTTATGTTATTGGAAATCATGCCAGAATAATGCTAACCCTTTTAAAATGGTCAGGAATAGATTAAATATGTCCTCCCATCATGTTTCATCCATTGGTTCTGACTCATAACTACCTTAGGGCACATTTCATCATTTTACCCAAATGTTGTCATGCAACATTGAAAAGTTGCAAAAGTTGCAAAAGCATCTTTTTGCAACTTTTACATCTTTTTCCATTAAAATTTATTGACCCAATCTATGGGTTACAAATGACATCTAGACACCCCCTAGACATACCTACAACAAAAATAAGACATATTATGCAGTCTTGGTGCCATTCTTTACATTATGCCATCTTTGGCTTACAAATCAATACTTGGGTTTCTTTGACACATTTAACACAAAAAAAACACAACATTCCAAAATACACCTAATTTACTCTTAAAGAATCCTTATTTATCAATATGGCCTTGACAAGGTCTTACAAACCAAAATTTGAGGGTTGAGAACTCCTAACCCCTAGGTGCTCGTGCACTAGTGAGAGAAATTAAGATTTAATTAATTCAAAAGATTGAATTGAATTTAATCAATTGATGCACTAAGCAATTAAATTATTAATTCAATTACCTAGTGATTTGATTTATTGATTGCAATTAATTCATAATAGCTTGGATTTGATTGATTTTTTCTTTTCCTTTCTTTGACTTGCGTTGACCACTTTTAGGTGTATACAAGAATAACCATAAAATATTCCCTCATCACATCTAGGATCAAATTTCCCTAGGTATTCATCTCTTCTATTATAGCATTTACGTCAAAAAATTCTAAAATACTTCATTGCAGGAAATGACCATACCAAAGTTCATAAGGAGTCTTAACGGTTATCTACTTAATTTGTACCCGGTTCAAAGTGTATATTGTATTGCTAACAACTTGTATCCAATAGATCTGTGAAACATTTCCTTCAATCATCATGGTTCTAGCAGTGTCTAGAATATTTTTGTTCCTTCTCTTTGCAATTACATTCTATTGCGGGGTTTGCGGAGCAATCATCTATCTCCTTATTCCATGTTCTTCACAAAAATTTATTAAACTCAGTAGAAGTAAACTCACCACCTTTTTTTGATCTCAGACATTTCAAGTTCAATCTTGTTTCAGTCTCAATAATAGCTTTGAAAATCTTGAATTTGTCAAAGGCTTCATATTTTTCTTTAAAAAATGTAACCTACATAATTCTAGAATAATCATCAATGAATAGAATAAAATATATATCCCCACAATAGCTTCTTATTCTTGTAGGAACACATAGATCAGTATGAACCAAATCCATAATTCCATTTGAAGAATAATTCTTGCTCTTAAAAGTACACTTAGTCAATTTACCCAACTGACATTGTTATCAAAGTTCACAACGTAGTACTTATCTTCATAATGTTATCAAAGTTCACATGAAAAAATATCTTATTCCACAACCAATTATCATCAATATTATAAATCAAGCATCTACTCTTAGAAATTTTCAAGTTAAATACATTACCTTAAGTCTTTCTTGTAGAAATCTCAACTCTAGAGCTTCCAATAATATGCACATTCCATCTTTGAATTGTAAGTTGATAATGAATTGTAAGTTGTATCCTTTATCAACTAGTTGTCCAACACTCAAAAGATTATATTTCCAACCTTCAACATATAGAACATCATTAGTATTAATCTTTCCATCAAGAGGAATATAATCTTTTCCTTTAATCATGCAAGGAGTATCAACGCCAAATCTAACAACACACCATTATACCTTTCTAATTTCACAATTTTTCTTGTCTTTGGTCATGTGCTATGAACATTTAGTAATAACCTATTCATCCTTCATATCCAAATGTGAAACCAAGTCTTTTTCTTCATTCACAAAATCAGGATTGATAGCAATAAACACAATCTCATCTTCACTCTTTTCAGATTCATCATCATCCACACCTTCATCGACAACATAATAACAATTATTCTAATATCTAGACTTGAATTTCTTAGACTTGTACTTATGTTTTCTATCAAGATATCTCGAACAAATATAAGCAATATTATTACATGAAAAACACTTCAAATGCAACTTTCCTTAACACTTACCAAATCCCTTAGGTAGTCTCTTTGCAATTAGGGATTCAAGCTCATCAAGATTTATTTCTTCTTCCTCAATCTCTACCTATTCCTTAGCATATCAAGATTCATACTTTGATAAAATTTCTCCAGAATCATATCTTTTCTTATCCTTACAAATAGTAGCTTTAAATGCAGTTTCAACTTTAGGAAAATTATCACAAAATTCTCTCATTTAAAAAGTAGATAACTTACCAATCAATGTATCTCGTTTCATAGTTGTCACAGTTCTAATTTCTTCAATAGAAACAACTTTGTGATTGTAAATAAGAGGCAAGGATCTCATAATCTTAGAAACAATTTCATTCTCATCCAAGGTTCCACTAGTGCATTTGATTGCACAAACAAGTTTGGTGATTTTATTCACATAAGTAATGTTCCCATCTTCTCTCATCCACAATGATTCATATTTTACTTTTAGACTTTGTAGCTTGGCTTGCTTCACAAATTCATCTCCTTCATATAATGTCTCCAAATTTGTCCATACCTCATGTGCAGTTTCTAATCCTAAAATGTTTGTATATTCAACATCTGATAAAACACTCTTCAAAGCTTAGTTTTCTCTCATATTACACTCAAATTATTTCTTTTAATCAACAATAACAATAGTTATATCAACATGAGAATTGTAATCTTTCTTTGTAACAATCCAATGTTCTTCAATAAGACATCTAAAGAGTGTAATCATCTGGTCCTTCCATATAGTATAATTAGTTCCATCAAATCTCAGACTCTCCTTCTTAAAGTTCATCATCTCAGATCTCCTCAAGTAGTTAAGCTTCACAAAGAGGACACTAGCTCTGATACCAATTGTTAGAATAAATCCAGTACACACAACTGAGAAGGGAGGGGGGGGGGTGAATCAGTTGTGACTAAAAACTCAAGATCTTTAACCAAATTAACATCTTAATATCTGATCTGAAAGATAAACATGAATGAGGGAACATAACATAATAATCAACACTTAACACCAAGATTTTTGATGTGGTAAACCTACTAGGAGAAAAAACAAGGTGGAGATCAAACCCACAAGATGAATGTACTCTATTAAAATCACTATACCCTGTTAGGAGTATTACAAATGGGAATGCACATGCATTCAGGCACGCTGTCTAGAGCTCATTTGTCAAATACAACAAGGATCTCAATCATAGGGAAGGCTAACTTCCTTACAACAATATCTGATCTCAAATCATAAAGGACATACTATTCAAACTCATGAAATGAAAAAATAGCATCTCTCATAAACCAATACAGATCCAATGAAGTACATCAAATCTCTACCTCAATTGTAGATTCCACTCATAACTCTTCTTTATAGAATCTCATACACTCTCACACATCCTCACACACTTTTACAATTAAAAATGATTATATATTTATACACATTACAATAATTTATCTCAACTAGGTCAGCCAGTGACCTAATTACAAAATATTAATTCAATTCATCTCAATACACCATGTGATCCATTTAATATCAGTTAAGACATAGAAATGACCCATACCAACATCCTTGAATATGCTCCAGATCCATAAACCTCACCACGATCCATCACAACACGCTACACCACCAGGAGGGCTAAGAACAATAAGAACAACAACATGCTACATGAAAAATATTCAAACTTGATCACATAATACAACGTGATCCAACAACATGAATATGAAAAGGTCAAGAAACATTAGCAAGAAACATGAAATACCACAACATCAACAAGAACAACTATGTCTCATAAATCAAACTTATCTTTGCACTGTTCATCAAGAACACAAAACCATAACCACTGTCATAAAAGAATAATAACTTTCCAGTATCCAAATCATGAACTACTCAAGGTGAGGACACACATCCATGTCCCAAACTCACCACTAGGTTAGCAAAAAAAATACTGCCAAACCAATCCACACTGATCTAATAAATGAAACACTTTCTCTGACATGATAATCAAAATAGTAGTCTCTAATGAATCCTTCACATCTTATTCAAATCATCATCTGAACCTCTGTAATTTGACATATAACAACTACTCACATCAATGAAACTCTTTGTACATTTGCAACATCTGATACTCAATACAGTAGTAGTACCATAGAAATCATCTCATTGAACAAACCAGGAACACTGTCTCCAACAGTAGGAATATGTTGACAAAAATGACAAAACATTAATGCCAACACATATATGCACAATCTTAACAATATCTCAACAACTTTAACATTTTTTGACCAGGTTTTGCCTCCAATTTCTTATCTTGAGTAGCCTCAATAATTTTCACTAACCACCACAACCTTCTCAAGTCTTTGTAGATACCAGAAAAAATCTTCATGCAAACTATTACGCTTAAAATTATCCAGAAACAATCCAGTAGGGGGAGCATAAGATACACAATCAAAACCTCCTCCTTAGACAGAGTTGACTATTTCATTATCCTGGTGAAACATCTCCATGACTAGAAGGTAAAGACACATCTTCATTAGTCTTCTTTTCCAATTTCCTCTTTATATTCTCTCCTTATTCATTGTCCTTTTTCTCTAAAACATGTCCCTTCTCAACCTTTTCTTTTCAAAAACTTGCGATATGTCCTGATCTATAGCAATTAAAACTTATAGGGTCTTGTCCTTGATCTCTTCAATTCCTTCTTTTATTAGATATGCAATCAAAAAAATGGTACCCGTATTTTTTTCAAGAAAAGAAATAGACATTGAAATATTGTACATTTGTACCATTGTTCTATTCACAAATCCATTTCTCATCATTATACTTCTCTATTTACTTTCTTTATGACCCAAATTATTGCAAGCATAACATTGACTAGTAAAAGGTTGTGATCTGATCTGAATTCTACACTTACTAGCTTTGTGTCTATTTTATTGCATGAAACATACATAGAAAGATGAATTTTACCTGGTTTGAGCAAGAGGAGTATGTCTTCTAATATTTGATGAACTATAACTGATTGAATATTTGAACATGTTAAGTTGATGATCATGCAAGGCATTAAATCAGTTAATGTATTGTATTGTCATTGATGTCAACTTGATATAATCTGTATGGTCATGGACATACTGCCAAAGACTTCAAAGAACCGATGAATCAAAGGCTATGCTATCAGTAATGCATATAAGTCAAGTATTCACAAAGTGAATGTATACACTGAAAGGGTGCACACTGACGGTTAGAGTAAAAGAGAAAAGTCACAGTGTTACTCGACGAGCAAATGTACAACATTACCGACGAGAAAAGTCACAGTTTTTCCCGACGAGCAAAGCACAGAGTAACATGAAGGACAAAATTACAGTGTTGCCCAACGGACAGAGATCCTGAAGACAACTGAAGTCACACCGATGGAATAGTTAGTGATCACCAATAACTTACTGAAGTTTTGACTGACAGAACAAAGAGTTCAGAAATGACAAAATGCTTAGCTATCAAGAGCTATAAATAGACTTAACTGATACTTATAATTGTTTTAATCGACAAGATAAAGCTGAGGATGAGTAATGGATTTAAAGCTACTTTGTCCAGTTGGAAAGAAGATCTCTTTGAGATAAAACTAAAGTTTTGCTTTAAATCTAATTGGCGAGGATTGTGGATCATGCCAAGAATCAAGAAAGCTAAGAAACGGTGAATCATGTCTATAAGGAGATAAACCCAATTCATTGTAAATTGAGTGGGGTGAAGAGAAGAGAAGAGAATAGATGTTGAAGAGATTCTAGAGGAGAAGAAAGTCTTCATTCAGACCTGATCAACAAGCTGAGGAAAGAACTAGATTCTACAGACACCGACGAACAGTGAAACAACATCACAGAGAAGAACAATGTGGAGCAAAGGTATTAAATTGATTATATTGATCAGAGAGGTAATGTACTTACAATAGATCTGAAAATCTGCAATTCAAGTTGTATGTGTGAACATATCATTTTAATGTTTCAGTTTAACCATTGAAGCATCAAGTATCTTAACCGAGCAGGACTTAAAAGTCTTTTGTGATTGAGATACATCCCAAGGAGTATCAAAAATTTTGATCATAGAAAGTAGCATTGGATATGCCCGATACCTATTGACAGGCCAAGTGAGTGTTTGATCAAGGATGGTAGCATTAGATGCTAGATACTAGGTGACAAACTATATTTTAAATCCTTTAACAAGGTCACACCTAACAGTGTGTTTGTAACCTTTAACAGGGTTGGCTCTTAATCGAGCTCACTTCAGAAGAGTAAAAATTTGGGGTATCGGTTCCAGTGGTTTTTCCCTTAACAGGGTTTCTGTTGGAAAGATTGCTACAATGTAGACAATTGTTATTTTGTCATTGATGTCAAACCTTAACTAGTGAGACTATTGTTGTATGTTTGAGTACTATATCTATTGATTGATGAATATTTGAAGAATAGGATAACAATAAGACCAAAGAAATGGTTGAGCTATGAGTATACACCAGGGTACTTGATCATTTGGCACTTCAAAAAATTGATACATCGTTTATCTTTTACTGACAGTTCACTGGAAGGTCGATGCCGAGAAAAGAAAAGTCGATGTTGAGCAAAGCGAAAGGTGATGCTGAGCAAAGAAAAGATGATGTCAAGCACTTGTGAAATGTCGAGGGAGACAGAGGAAGCCAAGCAAAAATATTTTGTTAATTGATGAGATTTGAGGTCTATGGCTGACATAGTTGATTTTATTGGGATATGCATTGTTGATTAAAATTGGTCCACACTCATTTAATGCACAGGAAACCATTATTAGCACATAGATTCAATGTTTAATTAATGACTATATTGATAAGTAAATTAAATGTAATGATGGAAAGATCCATTGGATCTGACCTAACCTAAGATCTACGATCTTGATTAAGCAGAAAAATATTTATCTGACCTAGATGTAGAGGTATAATATAACCTACTATGGTTATTGTTATTGCATCTGTATGCAAGGAGAAGGTGAATGAAAAAAAGTATTGCATGGTTAATTGACTGATTGGAAGAACCTAGCAGAGAAGGCTGAGCAGAGAAGCAAAGAGATTTCTTGATGGATTTCCAAGTAGATCTAAATTTTGAGATGAAAATGGAGACCACTCAGTGAATTAGCATTAGAGCTGAAATTGGATCTGGATTTGCAAAGTAAGTTGTATGTATAAGATCACACCTGCTGATTACTTTCTAACCATTGTATCAGTTCAAATCCTTTAACCAGGTTGACCTAACAGTCATTGTATAAATCCTTTGAACAAGGTGACATTCAGATTGGAATGTTCTAAGTCCTCTAATAAGGCCACTCTTGACAGGGTGAATAAATCCTTTAACTAGGTCACATTTGATAGTGTGTTTTGTAACCTTTAACAGGGTTGGCTCCTAACAGGGCATCACTTTAGAAGAGTAAAATTTTGGTAGCATATTACTAGTGGTTTTTCCCATATTGGGTTTCCACATTAAATCATGGTGTTAAAATGTGTGAATGTTTATGTTGTGTTTTACTGTTAAGTTTTTGTAAGCTTATTTCATTAGTACAAGTAAGCTGCACACTTTTGTTATTTATTGCTGCCAAGCAGATCTGAGTTGATTGAAGTAGGTATAAAGTTTTATGAGCACATCTAGACCTGAGGATAACTTATTCACCCCCTCTCACTTATTCTGAATTCATTCTAACAATTGGTATCAGAGCACTTGTTCTCTTAAAAAAGTTTGAAGGTACTTGGAGATAAAGATCAAGATGAATAAAAGGGATGGACCGAAGATTAACAAGGAAAAATTTTCTGCATGGCAAAGTTTGATGAAACTTCACTTGGATGGTATTGGTGATTCTGCTAAATGACATATTGAAACAAAATATGTAGCCCTTACTGGAGTTCTGAATGTTGCACAATTAAGAGAAAAGCATGAACATAATCAAGCAATGTTGGAACTTGCATCATCTTTGAACTATCATGAATTTGAGGACATCAAGGATTGTACAAGCGCAAAGTAGATGTGGGATGCTCTTCAAACCATATATGGAGGTGATATGAATGTACTAAGAGCCAAATCTGAAAGCTTGAGAGGTAATTTTGATGATTTAAAAATGCAAGAAGGAGAAAATATAGTGAAATATTATGATAGGATAAAGGAAGTTGTAAATCCTATTAGAGGAGCTAAGGGAACCATTGATGATGACAATATCATGAGAAAGGTACTGAGAACACTTCTTCCTATTTATGCTATTAGAGTATCTACAATTCAAGAACTGAGATGTACTCCTAACAATAATTTGACCCTGGAAAGTTTGGTAGGCAGACTTACATCATTTGAGATGTCAAATTTTTGATAACTATACTCCACAAACTGTTGAATCTGCATTCAAGTCCCAAATGGTCATCAACAAATCAAGGAAAGGAAAGAAATGTGTGAGCAGTGATAGTGACACTTCAGATAGTGATCTAGAAGAGCTTGAGGCACTTATGGCAAGGAGACAAGTTAGAGGAAAAGGAAAATTTAGAGGTAAACTTCCTATTATTTATTTTTCTTGTAACAAATTTGGTCATGTTGCTGCTAGATGTCCTGACAAGAATGAGAAAGATGAAAGAAGAGACAAAAAGTACAAAGACAAAAAGGATGACCAAGACTACAAAAAGTACAAGGATTACAAAGACAAAGGTAAGAAATATTGTTATATAGCTGAAGAAGCTTCTGACAGTGAATCTGATAAATTTGATGAAAATGATATAGAATTTGTGTATGTTGCAATGAAAGATGATTCTGATGATGATGAGAAAACTGCACTAATTTCTTATATGAGTAAAGGTGATCATTGGATTATTGATAGTGGTTGTTCACATCACATGACCGGTGATAAGGACAAATTTGAAACCTCAGATCAATGCAAGGGTGGATATGTTAAGTTTGGTAATGATACACCTTGTAGAGTTAAAGGGAAAGGATCAATTCAATTGACTAACAATATTAGATGTGATGATGTGTATTGGGTTGATGATCATAAGTATAACTTGTTGAGTGTTTCATAGATGAACACTTCTGGTTACAAAGTTGAATTCCATCACAGAAAAGAAAAGATCTATGATGCCAATGGAGAATTAGTTGGAGGTGGTGAGCAACCAAAAGGTAACTTGTTCTATCTGGATTTAGCTGAAGAGACATGCTTGTTTGCACAATATAATGATGTTTGGTTATGGCATAAGAGGCTATGTCATGTTAACTTTGATAACTTGGTAAGCATAAGTAA
>MU223315.1:2410944-2427077 GCA_018584345.1 Thuja plicata | reverse complement strand
TACAATTTGATCAAGGAAATTGATTTGAATTGAAAATGTTTCAAAGCATTGATTCAGAAATTTGATAAATTGATAAAATAATAAATGGGGCCCATAGTCTAGGCGACCATTTTAGGGTGCATACAGTGTGCTTAGAAGGAAGGTTTCAAGACCTAAGATAAAGATCACAAGATGAGCATACGAGATGTGCCCAAGTTGAACAAAGACAACTTTTCTTCATGGCAAAGCAGAATAAGACTCCACTTATCAGGTATTGGAAATTATGTTACTCAATACTTAGATACTGAATATGTGTTGCCCATAGGAGCACCCATAGTTGAACAAATGAGAGAGATGCATGAGCACAACTGCATGATGATAGAGCTTGCTTCCTTACTCTCTGATGCTGAGTTTGAAGATGTCAAAACCTCCAAGATTGCAAAGCAGATGTGGGACAAATTGATGATTGTACATGGTGGTGAAAAGAATGTTTTGAGAGCCAAGGCATAAAGCCTTAGAGGAAATTTTGATGATCTCAAAATGAAAGAAGGTGAAAACATCACATAGTACAACAAAAGAATCAAAGAGGTATTCAATGCTATCTGAGGAGTTGGAGGTTTAATAGAAGAAGATACAGTGGTAAGTAAAATTCTAAGAACCTTACTGCCTACTTATGCTATTAGAGTATCTGCCATACAAGAAATGAGAGCATTAGCAAATAGTAATGTTACTCTAGACAGTTTGATTGGAAGACTGATTTCATTTGAGATGAATAATTTTAATAATAGTGTCTTACCAAACGTAGAGTTTGCATTCAAATCGTCTTTGAGAATAAGTAAATAAAGTCATAAACACACTATGAGAAAATATAGTGATAGTTAAAGTGAAGAAGAAGATCTTGATGAAATTGAAGCACTTATGGATAGAAGAATGCAGAGAGGAAAAGGTAAATTACCACTTGTTTGTTTTAATTGTAAAGAGATTGGACACTTTGTTGTAAGATATCCTAATAGAAGAAAATATGACAAAAGTAATGATAGGTCATTTGAAAAGAAGTATGACAGAGGTGATTATAGAAGCAACTGACAATAAAAAAGAAGAGATACCCGAGACTACAAGGACAAAGAAAAGAAGGCCAGTTACCTAGCTAAATGCAAAGATGATGATACTGACACCGAATCTGATGAAGACATCAAGATGGTGTTTGTGGCAGTAAAAGATGATTCAGATGATGATGAAGAAAGGTATGTAGAAACTGCACTCATATCTAAAGTTAGTAAAAATGATGTCTGGATCATAGATAGTGGCTGCACTCACCATATGACCGGTGAAAAACAAAAGTTTGAGACTTTTGAATACTATAATGGTGGTTCAGTAAGAATGGGTAATGATACACCTTGTCCAGTTGAAGGTAGATGAACTATAATGTTGAATAACCTGATAAAATGTGAAAATGCTTATTGGGTGAAAGGATTGAATTATAATCTATTGAGTATTTCTTAGTTGAATAATCAGGTCACAGAGTAGCATTTGAAAATAAGAAGGCAAAGATCTTCAATGAATATGGAAATTTGATTGTTACTGGTGAGCAGACATAAGGTAACTTATTCTATCTGAATGATACTGACACCACTTGCTTAATGGCTAGAAACAAAGATATATGGTTGTGTCACAAAAAATTGTGTCATGTGAAATTTGACAACATGATAAAGATAAGCAAAAAGAGAAATGTAAGAGGCTTACCGATGATGATTAAGCCAGACAATATCATGTGCAAAAATTGTCAAAAAGGTAAGATGACAAAGTCTAGTTTCAAAAGCAAAACCCATACATCTGATGTCATTCTAGAATTAGTTCATACTGACCTATGTGAACTCATGAGGACAAAGAGTTACTATGAAGATAGATATTTTATTCTTTTTGTTGATGATTAGTCTAGAATGATGACAATTATGTTTCTAAAAGATAAATCTGAAGCATTCAAGATGTTTAAATGGTACAAAGCAATGGTTGAGAAATAAAGTGGTAAAGAATTGAAATGCTTAAGATCAGATAGAGGAGGGGAATTTATTTTAGATGAATTCACTAACTTTTGTAATGAGCATGGAATCAAAAGACAGGTCTCTACACCGAGAACACCACAACAAAATGGTATTGCTGAAAGAAGGAACAGATCCATAGTTGATTGCGCAAGGACATTGATGATAGAGAAAGACATCACCCAAATCTTCTAGAGATAATTTGTCAGTACTGCTATTTATACATTGAACATAGTACAATTGAAGAAAGACACCAAGAAGACACCTTATGAGCTATGGTATGGATACACACCCAATGTAAGTTACTACAAAATTTCTGGTAGTCAATGTTATATCTTAAATGATGATAGAAATGGAAAACTTGACTCCAAGAGTGATGAAGAAATATTTCTAGGGTATTCCACCAAGAGCAAGGCTTATAAATGTCTCAATAAATCCTCTAACAAAATTGTTGAAAGTACAAATGTAAAGATAGATGAATTTGCAGAGAAGAATGAAAAGGAAAGCACAAAAGAACCAGAGGACTACAACAGGTTTGTTTACAATGAAGAACCTGACACTCTACCCAACCAACAATGTAGATATCCCGAGCAACAGATCACTGCACTCGAGCATCAAGTTGCAAATACCGACAATCAGGATATTGCTCAAGATGATGCACAAAGTGACGGAGAACAGAATGAAGGACAAAATGATGATTAAGCTGATAGACAAAGAGTTGAACCTGTACTTGCCAGATATGTCAGAAGGAACCATCCACAAAACCAGATCATTGGAGACAAGAAGACTAGTATGAGAACCAAAAGTAAGTCTCTAAACACAAGATGTCTTATCTGTGATTATGAGCCAAAAATTTTCAATGCTACACTAGATAATGATGAATGGATTAGTGCTATGAATGAAGAGATCGAGAAAATTGAGAAAAAAAATACATAGACACTTGTACCGAGACCAAATGACAAGAATGTCATAGGTACAAAATGGATATTCAGGAATAAACTAAATGAGAATGGAGAAGTCACCAGAAATAAAGCAAGACTAGTATGCAAGGGGTATGCACAAGAAGAAGGGATTGACTATGGAGAGAACTTTGCACTCATTGCTAGGCTAGAAGGAGTGAGAATATTACTTGCTTATGCTGCATGTAAAGGATTCAAGGTATATCAAATGGATGTCAAGTTTGCATTTCTAAATGGAATACTTGAAGAAGAGGTATACATTGAGCAACCAGAAGGGTTTCTTGATCTAGACAGGAGGGACATGGTATGTAGACTACACAAAGCCTTGTATGGATTGAAACAAGCACCCTGAGCCTGGTATGAAAGACTTCATTCCTATCTTATAAGTATTGGATTTGTAAGGACTAGTGAAAACAATAATCTTTATTTAAAGGAAGACAGTGATGCTAACATTTTGATTGTTGAGATATTTGTTGATGACATCATATTTGGAGGCAATGATATGCTATGAAAATCATTTTCAAATCAAATGAGAAAATATTTTGAGATGTCTATGTTTGGAGAGATCAAGTTCTTTCTTGGTCTACAAATCAGGCAACAAGATGAAGGTATTTTCATTACACAATCCAAATACATCAAGGAAGTGCTGAAAATATTCAAGATGGCAGAGTCCAAACCAATTGGAACACCGATGTCAACTAGATGTAATTAGCTGACAAAGGAGGACAAGTCATCAGAGGTAAATCAGACTTTATACAGATCAATGATTGGAAAACTAATGTATGTTGTACATACTAGACCAGATATTGCACATGTAGTAGGAATAGTTGCAAGATTTTTTGCTAATCCTAGGGAATCACATATGACTGCTATGAAAAGAATCCTAAGATATCTTAAGAATACCGAGTAATATGGCTTATGGTATAGAAGAGAAGGCAAATTTGAACTTAAGGTCTTTAGCGACGCTGATTGGGCTAGAAATATTGATGACCGAAAGAGCACAACTGGAGGAGCATTCTTTATGGGTGACAGACTTGTCACATGGATCAGCAAGAAGCAAGGATGCATCTCTCAATCTACTACAGAAGTAGAGTATGTTGTTGCTGCTGCAAATTGCTCAAATATTGCATGGATCAAACAGTTACTGGAAGGTATGCATATGAAAATTCTTGAACCAATAATTATCTATTGTGATAATAAAAGTACAATAAAAATTTCCAAGAATCCATTCATGCATACTAAAACAAAGCATATTGCCATTAAGTATCATTATTTGAGAGAAAAAGTTCAAGAAAAAGAGGTGATACTTGAGTATGTGCAATCTAAAGAACAATTGGCCAATATCTTCACCAAGCCATTGCCCAAGGATGCATTTGAGTACTTGAGAAAGAGACTAGGGGTTAGACCCTTGTCTATTGGTTAGTAAAATGACTAGAAGGTTGCATCAACCTACATATTAAAATAATATCATTCATGTTGATGCAAGCAGAGAGATGGAATTCAAAGATAAATCTATACACAACAAGGTATTTATCTACTCTGAGCACCAGAGTTATTGTATTACTGATGGATTGGGAAATTCAAGGAGTATATTATGGATAGAAAGGACCTGTTTGGAATTACTGTCAAAAATATTTGTTTGGCATTGTTGTCAAAGGGAGAGATTATATCCATTATCAATTCATATCACTTCAGAGAGAGATTAGATTATACATCAGGGAGAGATAGAGACTATATCCTTCATAGTATCCAAAGGGAGAGATGTAACAAGAAAGGGAGAGTACATAAAAAGAGAAAGAATTGATGACAAGAGACATCAAAAGAAAAGAGAACAGTCAAAGGGAGAGAGTTTGACACAGGAGAAGAACACATCACATCAGAGAAAGAAAGAAAGATTCTACATCTATCCAATGAAGGGATTGAAGACAGAAAGAAAGATGCAAGAATCAAATCTAAGTGATATGAACTTACCAAGGACCATATATTAGTATGAGTTATAGTACATAAGAATGGTAGTTTGATGAACTTCAAATGTTATATTTCATATTGTATCAATAATAATATAGTGTGTTGCCATCAATGCCAAAGCGAGATATTGATGAACTATAACTGATTGAATATTTGATGTTAAGTTGATGATCATGCAAGGCATTAAATCAGTTAATGTATTGTATTGTCATTGATGTCAACTTGATATAATATGTATGGTCATGGAAATACTACCAAAGACTTCAAAGAACCAATGAATCAAAGGCTATGCTATCAGTAATGCATATAAGTCAAGTATTCACAAAGTGATTGTATACACCAATAGAGTGCACACCGACGGTTAGAGTAAAAGAGAAAAGTCACAGTGTTACTCGACGAGAAAATGCACAACATTACCAATGAGAAAAGTCATAGTGTTTCCCGACGAGAAGAGCACAGAGTAACCCGATGGAAAAAATTACAATGTTTCCCAACGGATGAAGATTACGAAGACAACTAAAGTCACACTGACATAACAGTCAGTTATCACTAATGACTAACTGAAGTGTTGACCGACAGAACAAAGAGTTCAGAAACAAAAAAATGCTTAGTTGTCAAGAGCTATAAATAGACTTAACTGATACTTATCATTGTTTTAATCGACAAGATAAAGCCGAGGATAACTAATGGATAAAGCTGCTTTGTCCAATTGGCAAGAAGATCTCTTTGAGATAAAACTAATGTTTTTCTTTAAATCTAATTGGCGAGAATTGTGGATCACGCCAAGAATCAAGAAAGCCAAGAAACAGTGAATCATGTCTATAAAGAGACAAACCAAATTCATTACTAATTGAGTGGGGTGAAGAGGAGAAGAGAAAAGATGCTGAAGAGATTCTGAAGAAGAAGAAAGTCTTCATTCAGACCTGATCAACAAGCTGAGGAAAGAACTATATTCTATAGACACCGACGAATAGTGAAACAACATCATAAAGTAGAATAGTGTGGAGCAAAGGTATCAAATTGATTATATTGGTCAGAGAGGTAATGTACTTACAATAGATCTGAAAATCTGTAATTCAAGTTGTAAGTGTGAACAAATCATTTTAATGTTTCAGTTTAACCATTGAAGCATCAAGTCTCTTAACCGAGCAGGAATTAAAAGTCTTTTATAATTGAGATACATCCCAAGGAGTATCAAAAAGTTTGATCATAGAAAGTAGCATTGGATATGCCTGATACCTATTGATAGGCCAAGTGAGTGTTTGATTAAGGATGGTAACATTAGATGCCAGATACTAGGTGACAAACTATCTTTTAAATCCTCTAATAAGGTCACACCTAACAGTGTGTTTGTAACCTTTAACAGGGTTGGCTCTTAACCGAGCTCACTTCAGAAGAGTGAAAATTTGGGGTACCGGTCCTAGTTATTTTTCCCTTAACAGGGTTTCCACGTTAAAAATCCATGTGTTATGTGTTTATGTTTCATTACTTTACTATTTTTCATTTCACATAAAGCTATTCTAGATTGATCGGTATACTCTAGCTATTTACTATGTTTTGGTAAATGAAAGAATGCTTATCGGTAAACATACAGAAGAAGGTTTTACAAAGCATTCTGACAAGTTGTAATTGGTTATAAGTATTTCAAGGCGTTCATCTTGTAGGATTGAATATAACTAGAGGCTCAAAAGTGGTAATAAGTTTTAAAGGGTTGATTTAAGGATTAATTTTTTAGGCCACTGATTCACCCCCCCTCTCAGTTATTACTAACAATATTATTCTTTCTCCAGACTAGAATGAAAAAATTTTGATCTTCATAATCCTTCTTGAATTTTTCATTGACCTTTTCCTTTCTTGTTTCATCCTTTTTCAGAGTATTAGAGCTTTCTCCTTTGTTAAATCCAAGCCTGCCTTTATCTTTTGAGGGCTTCTTAAAGCTAAGCATTTCATCTAGCACATTACTATCACCTTTAAGCTTAAGGTTCTCAAATTTTACCTTCTCAATATGTAGCATTGTAGCTTCCAACTCCTCTTACTGCCACAATTTATTCAAGCATAAAGAAATCTTTACATTATTCTTTGGCTACTTCCAATTTCTTTCTTAACATGTAAACTTATTCAAATATATTGCACTAATTGGCTTTGATCTTCAACTTTGTTTCAAGAATGTCAGTGAACATATTTCCTTCTTCAATTTGCATATTTAGTAAGATAACCATTTCTTCAACTTTCTTCCATTTTATTGAAATATATCCATTTCATTAAGTGCACATCTTAGTTCTTCTTAATGATCCATAAATATATTGATATGCTATTTATTTGACTCCATTGCATCCAATTGATTCTAAAATTCAAACATGGAGTTCAAATCCTAGATCTACCTCAATTGTTAGATTAACTTTTTAGGAACCTCACTCGGATACCAATTTTTGAATACACCTTTGGATTATGAGAGGGGGGTGAATCAACATGCACTAAAAATGAAACCTTATCTTCCACAAATACTTATTAATTATTTTATCTAGCTAATTCCAATAAATGATATTACAATGACAACACAAACACATGAAACCATATTTTTACATGAAAAACTAAATGAGGGAAAAACTATGGTAAGAATAAAACTCACTATATGAATAATTAATTACACTTGTTAAGACCACAAGCCAAGGAGCATACTTCCCTTGAAAAGATATTGCAAGCTAAAGCACCAAACCTATATAAGGCACTAATGTTAAGGCAAGATACAAAGATATTTTCAAACTAAGGTACCAAACTTAGATCAAGACACAATAATTACAAGAAATGAACTATCTTGAACAAAATTATTGTAAATGTTGATTAAAGTTCATTATTTTTTTAGTATTCCTAGGTCCAAGATTACTGAGAAGGGGGGGGGGGTGAATCATTAATCTAACAAATCAAACTTTTCACAAACCATTCAAAAACTTTCATCAATATATAGCCATTGCATGAATAAAAAAACCAGTGAAGATAAAAAATCACAACCATGCAATACAATATCACCAATATTTTTCTCACGGAAACCCAACTCAAAAAAAACCACGTGTAGGGATGGCACCCACAAATAATTATGCACTCTTTTGAAGTATGCCCAGTTAAGAACTTAGCCCTGTTATGAGCTTACAAATGTATAGTTAAGAGAAAGACCCTTTTAAAAGCCACCAGGTCAAGGGATTTTACTCTATCCCTATTAGGAGCTTTAGCTTATTAGGTGTAACCTTGTTAAGATATTTCAAACCCTAATCAAAGAGTCACCTAGTTAAAGGATTTACATTTCAGACTTGTTAGGGTCTACCCAGTTAAGGGATTTTCTTGCAGAAACTATTAGGAATCAATAAGTGAAAGTGATCTGAGAAAATAACAATCCTCCTTTTCTAGTACAAATCTAGCTCAAGATCAATCTCGGCTTCACATGCAGACTATCCAAACCCTATGATCACATAACTGCATCCACGATCTTTCTCTTTGACACACTACTCATAATACATAAGTTTACATATAAATACATTTCAAGCTCATTAGGAAACCACCACCTAAAACATGACCTAATACATCATTAAAAAATTTTCTACTCAATCCTAAAATGTATTTCCAATTTGCAAATACAATTTCAAGTCCAGGTCGGGCTTCTAATTCATTGCACATCGATTTGACAAATAAATTTCAAACCACAACGCACACTCCAATTTTCTTGCACAACTTTAAGAGACTTGATCACAATGATCATAGAAATGCCAAATCATCACTCCACATCGATCTGCAATGTCACTATGATTCCTAGAACAAATAACCACTTATGGAAACATGATTCATCACCATCGATTGAGGATTTGACTGATTTTTATTAGAACTTCTTTTACCTTTTTACTGAACAATCCTATGTCCATTGAAATATGTTCTTCTAGTCACCTAATCATGACATGGTTGCAAAAAAAAACTCATAGCATAGTTAAGATACTATATCTTGAACCACAACACCTGAATCCAAACCTATTTGACACAAAAATCAAATCATTCCTCCTTGACTTTATCTTGTTCTTCCATTTGGCCTGTCAACCTTCAATCAATTATAACTCACACCATACATAAGAAAAACTTGTGCGGTCATAGATATATCATCTAGAGATATCACTTAGTCTTCCTTTACGATCACACACACCAACTCTTAACACAACTCTAGATCCAACCTTTTGAATATTTATCAGCATAACAGGTACACTATCAACCAACAACCACTAAGTTGACATCAATGACAACATCATAACTGGTCAACCTATCATCAAATCTACATCAAACACATACCTCAACTTATCTTTGTATCAGTTATGCCAACAATCTCCCTCTTTGGCATTGATGGAAACACAAATAATACCAAGAAACTATCTAAATACCAAAACATTATATCTCTTATCTGATTCTTCTCCCAATACGTGACTTTCTCTTCTCACGCTCTTCTCCCAAATATTTAATCTTCTCTACTCTTCTCCCCCTTTGACAACAATGCCAAAGGCGCAATAGGCTCAAGTCTTCATCTACTATAGTTGTCTTCATCTCTTTTTGAGTGCTCCCCCTAAGAAGTAGTCCCCTGAGTCATAAACCCACAGTGAAAGATATGGAAATAAATCCAACGGATTAATGCACCAAAAACATATTAATTATGATTTGGTAGGGGCATAACCCCTAGCTTACCTCTAAGGTACTCAAAAGTATCCATAGGTAGTGGCTTTGTGAAGATATATGCTATCTACTCCTGTGTTGATATATATACCAACTTCACCTCCTTCTCCTACACTTTCTCTCTCAGAAAATGATACTTAATTGCAATGATCTTAGTCTTGGAATGCATTAATAGATTCTTGGAAATATTTATTGCACTTGTATTGTCATAAAAGATAGTTATCGGTTCAATCATCTTTTCTTTGATACCTTCAAGAATAAGCTTCATCCATGAAATTTGTGTATAATTTATAGCTACTATTACATATTATGCTTATGTAGTGGACTGTGAGATACAAATTTGCTTATTTATTTTCCAAGATACAAGCCTTTTACATAGAAAGAATGCACCACCACTTGTACTCTTTCTATCATCAACATTTCCTACACAATTTGCATCACTAAATAGAGTCAAAGAAAAATCACTATCATGAGCATACCATAGACCATAGTCAACTATCCCTTTCAAATACCTGAATATCCTCTTGATTGCGACCATATGAGATTCCTTAGTATTTCCTTCAAATCTGGCGACTATTCTAACCATGTGAGTAATGTCTAGTCTACTATGAACAACATACCACAACTTAAGGATCATAGATCTATACAAAGTAGTATCTACTGCATCATATTCATCATCCTTAGACAATTTAGATCTTGTTTCCATGGGAGCTCCAACCGGTTTGGAGTCATCCATACCAAAAGTCTTGAGTACTTCTTTCATGTACTTGGATTAACTGATATATATATATATAAATATATATATATATATATATACAATCTAATAAAGAATTTGATCTCCCCAATCATTGACATTTAAAACTCCTTCCTCATCTCTTTAGGAAATGTCAAACTCACCTCATCATTTCCTCCATATATTATATCATCCACAAATACTTTAGCTAGCAAAAAACTATCTCCAACAACTTTAAGATACACATTACTATCATCACTTGTTCTATTAAAACCAATCTAAATAATATAATAATGTAACCTTTCATACCATGCCCTTGGAGCTTGTTTCAGTCCATATAGTTCCTTTTGTAGCTTTCATACCATGTCCTTGTCCCTTGACAATCCAAAACCATCGGGTTGTTCTATGTAGACCCCTTCTTCATGAATTCCATTCAATAAAGTTGACTTAACATCCATTTGAAAAACTTTGAAATTATTATAAGCAACATAAGCAAGTACAATTCTTACCCCTTCCAATCTTGCCACTAGAGAAAAAGTCTCTCCATAGTCTAGTCCTTCTTCTTGTGCATAGCCCTTACACACAAGCCTTGCCTTATTCCTGATGACATCTCCATCTTCATTCAATTTGTTCCTAAAAACCCATTTGGTACCAATAACATTTTTATCTGCAGGTCTAGGAACAAGTATCTATGTATCATTCTTCTTAATTTGAACAATTTCTTCCTCCATAGCTCTTATCCAATCTTCATCCTTAATTGCTTCCTTCACTGTCTTAGTCTCATACTTGGAAATAAAAAAAATACTTTCTCTAAGCTTTCTTTTGGTTACAACACTTGCATTCTTATCACCTATAATATGATTAGCAGAATGATTCATCTTAACATTCCTAGGTATCATTGGTTTAGGTCTAGGAGCTTCTTCTTCTGCCAGTTGAATCACTTCTTCCACATTCTTTTGTTTTTCTGGTTCATGCACTTTTGGTTCAATATACACAATCTCCCAATCATTATCTATCACTTTCTTTCTTAAATCACCAGATTTCTCAGGGTATTTATCCACCTTCACATTTGCACTCTCAGTCACTTTTTAGTCTCTTATTGAAACACTTATATGCTTTTGTTTTAGTAGAATAACCCAAGAAAGTACCTTCATCACTTTTTGGATCAAACTTGCCTGTGAAATCATCCCTCTTAATGTAACATCTACTGCTAAAGACTTTGAAATATTTAACATTAGGTGAGTGACCATACCATATCTTATAAGGTGTCTTATCAAGCTTTCCTTAATAACACCCATTTCAATGTCTAGACAACAATACTAATTACTTCTCTCCAATACACTTCTGGTACATCACCTTGAAACAACATTGTTCTTGCAACATCCGCTATAGTTATGTTCTTCCTCTCTGCAACACCTTATTGTTGTGGAGTCCTTGGTGCTGACATTTGTCTCTTGATTCCATTTTCTTCACAATACTTAACAAATTATGTAGAAGTAAACTCACCTCCTCTATCAGACCTTAAACATTTCAGATTCTTACCTGATTCCTTTTCAACCAACACCTTGAATTCTTTGAATTTATGAAATGCATTAGACCTATCCTTCAAAAAAGTGACCCACATCATTCTAGAATAGTCATCAGTAAACAATATAAAATATCTATCCCCTGAATAACTTCTCTGTCTCATAGGCCCACAAAGATCAATATGCACCAAATCAAGTATGCTTTCAGATGAAAAATACTTGATTTTGAAAGTAGAGCTAGTTAAATTACCCAACTGGAATTCTTTACACATCATGTTGTCTGGTTTGACTAATTGTGGCAATCCCCTAATTGCATTTTTCTTACTCACTTTGATCAAACTATCAAAATTTACATGAAAAAACCTTCTATGCCATAGACAACTATATTCAACCTTTGCAACAAACACCTTTTCATAGTATTATTCAGATAGAATAAATTGTTAGAATAGTCCCAAAGGATAACTGAGAGGTGGGGGGGGTGAATCAGTTATCAGTAACTTCAGTTATTTTTACTTCTTTAACTTTAGTATACAACAAAGTAAATTCTTAATCAGATAACACAGTACTCAACACATAATTTGATTATGGGGAAACCAAATGGTAAAAACCCCGGTGGGAATTAACACCCACAATAAACTATACTTGTTTGTAGTAATCCCTGTTAGAAGATATTTCAACCCTGTTAGGAGTTGTACAATACAATGCAATAAGTATAGAGACCTAGTTAAGGGTTGGACCCTGTTAGGAGTCTTTTACAAATAACCATGTTAGGGGTGGTGGACTCACTGTCCAAAAGCTCACTGCTTGATGGTGAAGGCTACAACCTTCTCAATAATAGATACGCACTATATCTGATGATGAACTATAGAGTAGACCTACTATCTTGATCAGTTACAGTGTATTACAATCCTTTACTTCTTCTTCACATAGACTCTTGATGAATGAACCAACTCTGATAATTTGCTCTGTACATCTTTCTTAACTTTTCATGTCATTCACACTTAGCGTTCACAAATGAACCACTATAAGTATCTTCTCCAAATTAGAAGGTCATGTTGGCTCTTAGAGACACTTCATCAATATCTTAGTCGGCTTAACTAAGCACACAAACAATATTAAGTTTGCGCAAGTCAATGCTGAATAGACGTGATGCTTCACTGAGTTGGCCTCATGAAATTAACCATAACTTTGCAATCTTCTTGAAACACGTTTGGCGCCTTTGGATTTAAATCGTCAAATCATAATTAATCATGCATATACACATGCATATCTTGAAGATAGGCACAACTCATGAAACACGTTATATACGTCAGCCCTAAACCATTATACTTCCAAAACTGTAACTACTAATAAAAGAATTACATAACTTTACTAAAACATCATATCTAGGTTTGCGTGTATGAACATAACATAATAAACATGTCAACAACATGTATCTATCCATGCAAGTCTTCATGTCATCAATCAGATAAGTACATACATAATTACTAATGTGTATTATATGTTGTCATCAATGACAAACATACAATCAATCAACTGCTCAGAATCAAATCTCCAACAATCTCCCCCTTTGACATTGATGGAAACATATGATATCAAAAACATCCTCTGTTCATGGTGTCCTCTTTCTTTTACAATCTTCTCAATATCCTCATCAAGAATTTCTCTAAACTTCTACAGTTCCTCCAACTGAGTTTTTGTTTCATGTATATACTCCCCCAGAGTATAAGCTCCCCCTTAGTACGTACTCCTCCTTACTATATACTCCCCCTTTTACATCAATGGAAAAGGGTGCCATAGTATTTTTAGGTATAGGTACTACTCCAGAAGTAGAGTAGTCAACCATTCATCAGTCACTTAATGACTGATGTCTTTGCTGCTTCTTCTAAATAGACTCAAGAGAGGGAATTACTCCCAACTTCTCCCTAAGATACTCAAAAGTATCCTTAGATAAGGGCTTTGTGAAAATATCTACCAATTGTTCTTTGGTGCTCACATAATCCAATTTTACTTCTTTGTCTGCAACCTTTTCTCTTAAGAAATAGTACTTGATCTCTATGTGTTTTGTCTTTGCGTGCATCACAGGGTTCTTAGACATGTTGATAGTACTAGTATTATCATAATGAATAACAATGGGATAATCAAACTGAATACCAAAGTCTTTAACCATCTGCTTGATCCAAACCATAGTTGAACAATTCAGTGTTGCTACAACATATTCAGCTTCTGCTGTTGACTGAGAAATACAGTTATGCTTCTTGCTTATCCAAGAAACCAACCTGTTTCCAAGAAATACTGCTCCTCCTGAGGTGCTCTTCCTATCACCAATACAACCTGCCCAATCTATATCTGTATACACATGAAGTTGTACATTCTCTGATTTAGGATACCATAAGCCATAGTCTATAGTTCCTTTTAGATATCAGAATATCCTTTTGACTGCCATTAGATGATTTTATTTGGGTTCAGCTGCAAATCTTCCAACAATGCCAACTGCATTAGATATGTCTGGTCTAGATTGAGTTAGATAAATGAGTTTACCAATCATAGATTTGTACAATGTCTTATCAACTATTGTGGAATCATCATCTTTTGAAAGCTTACTTCCAGTTATCATGGGACTGCATACTGGCTTAAAATCATCCATCTGAAAAGTCTTTAGTATTTCCTTCACATATTTATTCTGATTAATGAATATACCTTTATCTGTTTGTTTTACATTCAGTCCTAAATAGTATTTTATAGGACCAATCGTACTCATTTCAAATTCATTTTGCATTTATTTTGCAAATGCTTTACTGAGCTTGTCATTACCCCCAAAGATAATTCCATCAACAAATATGGCAACTAACAGTAATCCATCAGGTGTTTCTATTGTAAATAGGTTATAATCTGCTGCTCCTTTCTTGAATCCAATCTTGGTAAGATAACCATCAAGTCTCTCATACCAAGCTCTTGGGGCCTGTTTAAGACCATAAAGTGCTTTCTTCAATCTGCATACCATGTCTGGTTTATTTGAGACATTAAATACTTCTGGCTGTTCTATGTAGACTTCTTCATTTAAGTCACCATTCAAAAAAGCTGATTTTACATCCATTTGATAAACTTTAAAGTCTTTGAATGTTGCGTATGCCAAAAACAATTTAATGGCTTCCAATCTTCTCATAGGGGCAAATGTATCAGTGTAGTCTATTCCTTCTCTCTGTGCATATCCCTTGCATACAAATCTTGCTTTGTTTCTTACTACTGTACCATCTTCATTCATTTTGTTTATGAATACCCACTTTGTTCCAATCACATTTTTGTCACTAGGTCTAGGGACCAATTCCCATGTATCATTTTTGACTATCTAATCTAATTCTTCTTTCATTGTATTCTTCCACTCAGAGTCATTGCATGCATATTCAACACTTAAAGGTTCAATCTATGAAAGTAAACATACCTCTTCATCCACTGCTAGATTTTTTTCTTTTGATCTGGTCAAAACACTGTTTCTCTGATCTCCAATGATATCATTTTTAGAGTGGTATCTAGATGTGAATTTTGTAACCTTAGGTGTTTCTTCTTCTTCTGTAATCTGTGATTCTTCTCTTCTTTTTCAAGGTCATTGCATGAGACATCAATGCAATTAAACATTTACTCAATAACAATATCTTTGCTGCTAGGTCTGGGTTCATCCTCAATCATAGGTGCATATTCATAGTATCTTTCTTTAACAATGAACTTTTCATCAATTTTAACATGCGTGCTTTCAACTATCTTATTTAGTCTCAAATTGAAACATCTATATGCTTTGCTTTTTGTTGGCTAAATATTTTGCAAGTCACTAAGACTACGACTTGCAAAACGTGTGGTTTAGGCAGCAGTATGTGAGATTTCTCTCTCCTTTCAGCAATAGGGGAGGCTCCCTTCTTACCGCAGGTGACTTCAAGTAGAACTGAAATGTAGCACATACAGTTCACCTTGCAACAGTAATGCCGGTGACTCGATGATTGACGTAAGAACAATCAAAGAGGCAGTGGTTGATTTATCTAAAGACGAGGTGATACAATGAGCTCAAAGTATCTTGTCCTCACCTCGAATCAGTAATCTAATCTATTAATCCAATACTAAAGCTCAAAGTCTTCAGTCCTTGGAGTATCTCAGCCACTAATCTCTATAGTAATCTCAATTCCCTGAAGCACAAAGTCTTCAGAAAACTTAAATTAAAGATGCTCAAATGATTTAA
>MU223315.1:2378122-2395154 GCA_018584345.1 Thuja plicata | reverse complement strand
TATATATATATATGTATTTTTATATGAACACACACACACACACACACACACATACATTATTATATGTATTATTTATATTTAAATGGTAATTATTATTAACAATTCTATATTATTAATAATATTTAATTTAGTAAATGTCAATAATATATATTATGGTATAAATGTATATTATTGTATAAATGTAGATTATTATAATTCTTATTTTAAATGATTATTATTAATAATGAATATATTTCTAATAAGAAACATAATGTTATTAATTATAATAATATTTTCAATTTCTCAATTATTATAATGATAATATTTATTATATAATATATATTGTAATATATATTATTATAATAAGCTTGTTTCCTTTAAAAACTTATTTAATCATATATCGACTTTATTTGTATTATTTTTAATATTTTTATTTATTTAAAATCCTTATTTGAAAAGAGGACATTACAGTCCGCCCTTCCCAAAATTGCTTGTCCTCAAGCAATTATAATTTTTCCTCATTATAATTTGATAAAAGAGTTTGGTAAGTTAAGACAACTTTCTCTCATTATCTAGAGGAATGATCTTATAGATTATCTTGTAATGGTGTTAATTTATTTTGGCAAAACTTCAATTTCATCTTTATCTAGTTGTTGTTCTTGTTCTAAATCAATCCAATAGAACTAAACATATTTGAAATTATGAAATATATGAATATGTGAAAATAAGTAGGCACATTTAACATACGCAAGGTATACACTCCACACATTGTTATAATCCTTTCTCTTTGCTAAAATGATCGTTTATTTATCAATCACCATATAGGATGGCAAGATCATGCTCTAATACCACTGTAATGTCCCTAGTATTCTTGGTTCGTTTCTTAGAGGTGAACCTGCAAAAATGGTGTTAGTACGAACAATATGGAACTAAATCTGCATATAAGAATTAATTAACTAACTATCTACCCCATTACTAATCCCTCCCAAAAGAAAGTCTACCAAGTCGGGCGCATAACCTTAATGAGGACCCTTTTGTTCCTCTGATTAAATCTTGTCGTCGTTCTCTGGAGCACATCCTTAGGGACTTCCTGAGCGAAGTCTGCCAGATCGAGCTCATGACCTTAATAAGGATCTTCTATAATCCTTTGGCTCGATCTTGTCATCGTCCACTGGAGCGTAACACTCAGGGCACTAGGCCAGCCATTATTTGGTTCATTGCTCTTCTTGGTAGAGCGTCCTCTATCCAAGGCTTTAGGTTGGTCAATAAATGACCCATTCCTCTTCTTGGTGGGGGTTGTCACTATCCAAGGCACACTTTGCATATGCATTAGTCATCAGTGTACACTGACACAATAATGGGGTCCTAATCTACCTTTGATTTTGAATGTTTAATGAAATTTCTATTCCAATTCTCTTTCATAATTCAACATAAAGTTCATCATCAATTAATTCATTATATTATTCTTTACACTGAATACATTTATAAATCTGAAATGCTTATCTACTTATACACACACACACACACACACACACACACACACACACACACACACTTATATCATTATACTTACAAGTTAATATGTATTATCTTCCCCCTTTCTGCTTTCCTTTCTTTTCTTCCACTCTATTGTCCTCCTCCCCCCCCACCCTTTTTTTGTTTGTATGTATGAGTGATGTGGAGGGAGAGTCACGTCGCCTCCCATCGGTTGATCCTCTTAGGGGGGTGCGACTGGTCTTGTCGGCAACTGCCAATAATATATTATATTAGATACATTATATGTAATATATATATGTGTGTGTGTGTGTATTATTTATATTTAAATGGTTATTATTATTAACAATTCTATATTATTAATAATATTTAATTTAGTAAATGCCAATAATATTATGGTATAAATGTATATTATTGTATAAATGTATATTATTATAATTATTATATTAAATGATTATTGTTAATAATGAATATATTTCTAATAAGAAATATAATGTTAATAATAATAATAACATTTTCAATTTCTCAATTATTACAATGATAATATTTATTATATAATAAATATATTGTAATATATATTATTATAATAAGCTTGTTTCCTTTAAAAACTTATTTAATCATATATCGACTTTATTTGTATTATTTTTAATATTATTATTTATTTAAAATCCTTATTTGAAAAGGGGACATTACATGAGAAGATATATCTTTAACTTTCAAGCAATTCTATCTTAAGGATATGATGATATTCAAATGTGAACTTGTAATAAAGAAATTGATGTTGTATGTTATCATCCTCAATTCATCTCAATAAAGTATAATCTTGTTTCCTTATTGGTAACCAAGGTAATCATAGTATAATCTTGTTTCCAATTATACTTATATGTCACCATAATACTTATTGAGTTTAACTAATAAAAAGCTATTAAAACACCAACCATGCTTGGAATCACATGTAACCAAGTAGAATAGTCATCTTAACCATTTTCCCACAAGGAAATGATACACACTGTTATCCATTATTTTTTGTTGCTTTATATTATTATACTCTAGCTTTGATATCCCCCAAATTTGTAGAATTGAATATAATTGCCCTTGTTCCATAGAGGCATTATGTTATCTTAACCTTGATAATTGATCTAAGATAGTTTAATTAAGATTTTCTATGTCAAAATTCAGCTTATGTTATGTACCTTTGGATATTCATCCCATGTTGAAGAAAATCTAAAAAATTACTGAGGTTTTCCTCTTTATTCATATGCAAGGATGTTGGGTTTTAGAAGGTTCAAGAACTACTTGAAACTATGAAGCAACTGAAGTAAGATCTAACAAAAGCTGTGACGAGAAATTGCAAAGGGAGAGAGGTAAATTGTTTTATAAGCTCAATAAACCACTTGAACCTCTAATAAATCTTATAAGGAGAATCCAAAGAGCTGACATAGCGAAAAGAAACAAAGAAGAAAGAAGAGGGTGAAACTTCAAAGGTTTAAGAATTTTCTAAATCTCTAACAAGCCCAAAGGATAGAGAAAGCCCCCATAGGAAATGTAGAGAAAAATAAAAAGGGATAAAATTCAACGAGGTCAAAGGTTTAAGGACTTCTTTAACCTCTAATTGAGTTGAAAAGGTTCCCAATTCACCAGAAAGAAAAATGAAGCAACAAAGGACAAAGGGGATGTTGGAATATGTAAACAATTCAAGAACCCTACAACCTCTAACATAGTTCAAGACTAAGCAAAAACATCGACATGACAAAACATGGAGGAAAGACAAAAAGAAGATGTCAATAAATGCATATGTTCAAGAACCTCTTCAACCTCTAACATGGTCAAAAGGATGGCAAAATAGTTGACATGATGAAGGGAGGAAAATAGTCAAGTGGATAGATCCAATGAATACCATAGTTCTTGAACTTGCTTATTCAAGGGAAAAGAAGAAGCTGTTTTGTCAAAGAGTTCACAATCCTCTAAAATTCTTAACATGTTTTAGCTCAAGAAGAAAGAACTAAAAGGGCTAAAAAATGGCTGAAGTAAGGTCAGGTTAGCAAGTTCACAATTTATTGAGCTTGTCAACATGGTTCAAGTGGAGTCAAAATCTTTGACAATCTATCCATAAAAGAAAATTTCAAAGGTGTCAAAGTTTTAGGTACTTGGTGTACCTATAACATTGCTCAAAAAAGTTGAAATTATTTAACATGTAAAAGTAATATTTTAATAATTTTAAAAATGTTAAAAAGTGTGCCAAGGTGAATTTCATGCTTCTTTCTTCTATACACTAAAAAGCACCATGAAAACACTAGGTAAACATCCATCCCTCGGAACAATCAACATAAATGTGCCAGCCTTCATAAGATGAAGAAGAACACTCCCCCATCTCTACATGACTAGGAACACAAAGC
Source organism: Thuja plicata (assembly GCA_018584345.1). Classification (NCBI taxonomy): domain Eukaryota; kingdom Viridiplantae; phylum Streptophyta; class Pinopsida; order Cupressales; family Cupressaceae; genus Thuja; species Thuja plicata. The sequence continues at coordinate 2,391,285 of MU223315.1, read as the reverse complement.
TACAACTTTTCACATGTTTCATAAAAAAATAATCCCCAAAAGCATGGGCATCCATAACAAAAGAGAAATCAGGGGATTGCTGGTACTTTTAGAAAAAAATTCACCTTTCATTGGTTGCTAAAAAAAAGTGTATCTAGGGATGTTTCTAATTGTTAAAATGATTTTACTTTATTCATTTGGATCAAGCTCACTCAAGTTGGCCTTTGTCGACTATTCAACAATATAGATGAATGTAAGTCAATTTTAAGCACAAGCATTCATTACAGAAGAGAATTTGAGGGATTGTTGGTACTTCTACAAATTTTCTCCTCCCTTTGGATCAAGCTCATAAAAACGTATGTAGGAAATTTCAAATTCTTTAAAAAGATTGTAGTTCATTCATTTAGGTCAAGCTCACCTGAGTTGGTCTTTACAGACTATTGAACCATGTAAATGAATCTAAATCAAGTTTGAACAAAATTTGTATAGCTTTGTAAGCTTCTCATAAAATCTAAATGTGCAAGCATCCCAAAAAACTACTACATTTCATCACATAATTTAAAGTTGTCTCGCTATATGGAGTAAGAGTCTAGTTGCATCATATCCATAACATATCTATATTGCAACAAATTTGGATTAGTATACTGAAAGTTATCGTCACCAAAAATTCACAAAAAAAAAGAGTTAGTGCACAGTTCATTGGGAATAGTTTGTGAAACATTTATGATCCTTACGACATCAAAACTTGACAGCTCATAGAATAGTATGGGGCTAGGAATATCTTCAATTGGAAATACATCAAATTCGATTGACTCTTGGAGTTTCATAATCGTATTTAGGCCAACCTATACATTTCATAGTACGTCAAGTGTTGGGACACGTTGCAATTGCCACAAATCATTCCTAAGGCTTGGAGCTAATATAGAAAACATCTATTGGATTCATTGAGATTATGTTAGCAAGTTAGGAAGTAAGCGAGTTGATAAGTTAGTGAGAATAATAGAGTCAATGGACTCTTAGATTTAGCTAGTTTCTTAAAACTCCAAATTTTGGAGTTGAATCTAACATGTAGGCTTGTAATAAGCTTGTGGCAGCTTGTGAACCAATCTATAATCTACGTATAACAAGCCAATGAGCATGTTGTAGTAATTTTATTATGTTAACAAAAATGAGTAGTTCTTTTTTATTTCTATTGTGTTAATTCTCAATTCCATAGTTTGATAGTTCTCACTTTGGACCCTCCATCTATGACTACATCAAATGGTAGTAGAGAAAATTTTATGTTCTTTAACGATAAAGACATTTTGGAAGATCCTAATATGAATAGATTTTTGACTTTGGGTAGTCAACAACAGTTTGTCAATATAGCATCGATTGTAAGGTAGTTACAACCATGTAGCCAAATCATCAACCTGAGGCAATTGTACCAGATCCAAAAGAAAGATGCCACCAAGGAGGATTTCCAGTATGTCCAGTGTTATTGAAAGAATGAAAGAAATGTTAGAAATGATGGTGTCAATAAAAATTTGACTCACTGTTGTAGAAGAAGATAGAAAAAGAGGTCTAAACCCCAGACATGACAATGAGAGTGATGATGAATTAGGAGCTCTAGAATTGAATGAGGAAACCTTGTGAAGAAGTGCCAAACCAAATCAAGATGTTAAAAGACATTTCCAAAATTGGAACACGCCCTAGAACTGAAATTTCTAATTCTCCTGGCAATTTAAATCCTAAATAATTAATTGACTAGATAAATGAAACAGGAGAATATTTTGTGTATGGGAAAATTGAAGATCCAAGAGTCAATTTGCAAATCCAACTTGTAGGGACATGTTTCTATTCAGTGGAGAGAAACTCAGTTAAACAAAAATAGGGGAGAAAAAGAAGGAATCACAGAGTGGGATAGGATGTTGGTAAAGCTGACAAATCAATTCACACTTGTTGATTATGAATTAGAAATGTTGAAGTGATTGCAAAATCTAAGACAAAAGGAGGAAGATAGTGGAGTATATTCAAGAAGTGAGTTTAGTAAGGATGACAACTATTGAAGAAACCTATCAATTTACACTAATAGTTGAACAAAAGATTTGAATAGAGGCTGAAAGGTAGGGGAAAAAGATTCCAAAGAGGTATACCACAATCCAATGAAAGAAGACCATATGTAGGGCAAACCAAGGATAGGGGATTTGAAAAGAATCTATTTTTAGAGGAACCTGTTTCAAATATGTAGAACATCAAGCATTTAAACATCGCCAGGGAAATGCTAGCAAAAGAGGGGAGAATAACACAATATAACCATATATGAAAGAACCTATTGCATTTCCAACATCAATATGAAAACTTGAGAGAAGTGAATTGCTAATCATGAGGAGAGCTCTACTTTAGACTAAGATGTTGAGGAAGTGGTGCAAAGGAAAACTGTTTTTAAGAATTATGTGCAAATCAAAAGTAAGTGTTATAAAGTTATCATTGATAGTGGTAGTACAAATAATTTGGTGTCTGAAGATATGGTAACAAGTTGAATATGATGAGGATAAAACATCCAAACCCATACAATATCACATCTATTCAAGATGATTACAAGATACCAGTAAGCAAAGTTTGGTGAAATTTTATATAGGTGAATATAATGAAGTACCCCGTGATATTAGGTCAATGAAAGCACATCATATGTTGTTAGGGAAGCCATAGAAATATGATAAGAAAGTCATTTATGATGGAAGAAATAACACCTAAAATGTGATCTCAAACAAGAAGCAACACATTTTGATACATTTGGAAGAGCACAAGAATGAAGCGAATTTGGGGAAAAAATTGGATGGATTGAGACAAAAATGTGTTTTACATTAAATCCAATAAATTTCAACAACCAAAGTGTAGATAATGCCACCATAATCAAAGAGAAACTATTACATAGGAAGTATCTTAATTGTTAAACAAAGTACCAAGTTATTGTACAAGAGAATGTGTCAGAATGACAGATGCCATATAAAGAATCAATCATCATATAGACCTAGTACTTGAAGTCAATATTTCAAAGAAAGATGCACATGGGATGATACTGATAGAGAATGTAGGTGAATAGACAAGTGCAAAAGTTGACGAGATCCAAGAAAGTTTAAGCCCATGTTTGGTGCTAGCAATGTTAGCACCAAGGAAGGATGGAGAATGGAGGATGTGCATAGATTCAAGACTTCTCAACAAGATCACTCTCAAGCATAGATTCTCATTGTCAAGGATGGACGCCATTATGTATTATTTGAGTAACACAGCATTTCACAAAGAGTGACCTAAAAAGTAGAAACCATGACATCAGAATCAGAGAGAGATGAATGGAAGACTACATGCGAGACAAATGAGAGACTATATGAGTGGTTAGTTATTACTTGTGAATATATCTATGCACCGAGTACATTCATGTGTTTGATGAATGAGGTTCTGAAAGAATTCTTAGGTGGATTTTTTATCGTTTACTTGGATGACATTTTGATTTTCAATAAAAGGAAATGCAAACATTTGTGGCATATCGACAAGTATTTCAAGGGTTGAGAGAAGAGAATTTGCTAATAAACATCAATAAGTGTAGTTTCATGGAAACAAAAACTCGGCTATTTGGGATTTGTCATTTCTAAAGAGGGATTGAAGATGAACCTAGTGAAAGGGAAATTATAGAGTGGCCAACACCAATAAGCATTATAGAGGTAAGAAATTTTCATGGATTGGCAAGTTTCAATGGAAAGTGGTACAATGTGGCATTTTGTGCAGACTAGATTTTTCAGGGAATGAGTGGCATTCAGACTTCTGCAGATATCAAGTATCATTTGAAGAACATCACGTCATATTGCAGTTGTTAAACTACTGCTCAATAACTTGTAGAATCTCTCTCTCTCTCTCTCTCTCTCTCTATATATATATATATATATATATATATATATATATAAAACATTAAATACCCCTTTATGAACTCTGATTTGATATTGTCTATTTAGTGCTGCTCCAAGAACTCAGACAGCCATAGGAATTGAGTAATATGTAATAGAACATGAATCCAATACTTGTAATGCATATCCACACCAAACCAAGGTGTGCTTAAACATGTTGTCGAAGATAAAAAGCATCCCCTTCCATCCCACCATCCCCATCTCTGGAACACCATGGAAGAAACCCTTCTATTGTCTTACCCAAGTACTTGAGAAAATAACATACCATCTCTATCCCTCATGCATAGTGATGCATTTAAGTATTTTTATATAATAATAAATACCCCTTTGCGAACTCTGATTTCATATTGTCTATTTAATGATCCTCCAAGAACTCAGACAGCCATAGGAATTGAGTCATATGTCATGGAAAATCAATCAAATGCTTGTAAATACATATCCACACCAAACCAACCTGTGCTTAAACATGTTGTAGAAGATCTACGAACAGATCCCAACCATATAAAAATAAATATATATGAATTAGAAAAGAGTCTCCAAGAGTTATCAAGTTGCAATCAACTGTGACTACTTGTCACCCATAAGAGCTAAACTATAGTGACATAAGAATGGGCTTGAATCATTAATTTTTATTAGACCGTGAATCAAGTAAATTTTCATTTCAAAGCTTGAAAGATACAGCAACTTGAGCAAAGAGTCAAGTGTTGTTAGTACAATACCCAGTGATGGCGAGCATCAACATGAGCATTCCAAAGAAGTTGCAAAACTCTTACCTTTTAGACCTAAGTTGTTCCTCACAAATTGACAATGAATAATGTACAGATCATTAGGGAATTCAATCCAAGAGCCCTATTTATCTTACACCATGGCATTGAAATGCAGCTAATATTCTGTCTCCTCCTGCTCAGCTTCGGCATCATCTTCTTCATTTTCCTCATCTTCTTCTGGAAGATCTGGATCTGCACCCTGCAAATGAATTTCGACAACAAAATTGCAACAAAATTTTAATGACTTGCAAATATAACATGATCAAGAGAGATTGATATAGGTGAGTGAAATCAACCTTCATCTGTCTTTCCAAACGTTCAAGTCCCTTTTTGGCTGCCTCATTATCTGGATTTATTCTGTCATAACATGATTAAAATAAGTTCAATATAAATATTCTCTTCACTATGCCTGAGGAAAGTTTACTACAAGACAATTTCCCAAGTTCTGCTTAAGAAAGCGGTTTCCCATATAGGCAAATAGAAAATGCACTGAGAATGTCTATAACTCACAATGTACGTGCTGAATTCTAAAACAAACAACTTAGAGTTAACATGCATACAAAATGTAGCAAAGGGAAATTTACATGGCACAATGAACACAATATAGATTAATGTTTTCCCTTAATCAACTTCATGATGTACACCACACTCTGAAGGCCTTAACTATGTTGAACATCAATAGAAATTCACACCAAGTATAGTCTATGCAACATAGCTATCTACCACTCTCAACGAGGTGCAATGGTTCAGGATAGAAATCAATATTCAGAACCATGTACAACTCTCCAAGTATATTGTCTCATATAATTCTACTCCTCTATTATTATCTAAAAATTTATTCATAAACTACAGAAAAGATAGATGTGATCGCCTACAAAAGGTTAAGAATACAAGTGTTCCCATTGGAAGCAAAAAAGTGACAATATGGGACAGAGACGTCCTGAAAATTGGCCAATAAGCTAGTGCCTGGCCTTTATGAACCACTTGACCTTGTCATAAATGATCATGGATGTGTTGAGATTCTAACTAGCACTCAAAGTGGCCTCATATTTTTATTTCAAAATCAATTTGGCATCAATAAAAGGTTACCAGAGTCTGAAATGGGTGAATTGTCAATAGAACATGTTGTAAAATTCATCAATGGTTGTCAATCTTAAGCTCTAATAAACCAAACTATTCACAACCTGAATCATGAAATGGTATACATTGAATTTAAGTGCCTCAAGAAGATTGTGTGCCTGTTCAAAACTTTGTCATTTTGACTTATCTACATTGATTCTAAATAGCACAACACATTGCATTTCTTCATTCGAAAGCTGTTTCGAGCCCCAGCATATTTTTTTGAAATATAATCCACTTAGTTTATAGATGATAAGTGCTTCCTACTAGATTGGTTTTTATAAAATAATTTGCAAGCTTCAGCATATGATCCAACCACAAGCACACCCTTCATGGACTAAGAACATACCATTAGGATATGCTATGGTAACTGCACCTCAATAAAAATGGTTATTTACTATGACTTTAATAGTAGGGATAGTGATTAACTATCACTGTCAGAGTCATTAACTATGACACTGATTTTCAAAAGAGTGGAATCGTTTATTTAAGATAAACAGAAGTTATTTAAATAAAAATTTATTTTCTTCCTTTTTTAATAATTTGAAAAATGAATATTATTCAATGGCTTTTTTGTCAGCTATTACAACTCAATAATATTCATTGCATATAATTGAGTTGTGTTCTTGTCAGCCAAATTGCTGACACTCAATAATATTAATTATTCATGATATCATGATTAATCTCTTTTCCCAATATTATTTTGACCGCATTCAAATATTGGAGGTAAAAATACAAGGCTCTTCAAGTATCTACTTTTTGTTTTGAAGTAACAAGAAAATACATAATAATTCTTCTCCTTTTGTCAAGCTTCTTGATGAGTCATCATTCCTTGTGAAGTAGAAAGGATTACAATCCCCATTCTATCTAAAACTTTAGGGATATCTTGAGAATTTGAATAGATTCTCCGACCAAGTTTGCAAATACTCTTTGAAGCAGTTATACACACACACATGCGAGTGTGCGCCCAAACACACACACAAGCATACAATTACAAACATACATCTACGTATATGTATATGTATATGTATGTATGTATATCTCGATGTTCCCTAATATCCTCTATCCTTTTGATGTTCTTGTCACTAATAGTAGCTGCTACTTGAATTGTTTTTTGTTTACCATGTTAGCATTTCTTATATGAATCATTACATGTAATAGTATTGTTGCCCATGACAAACTAATTCTTAGGAATTTATGAGCTCAATATATAGGCATGTTTTATCTTTTTCCAGGAATATGCCTGACATTACTTCTACATAACTTATCAGTATTTATAATAGTTCAGGTCAGGTTCGTATCTTCCTAAGGTAAGTTAAATTCATGCCACTTAAAGCCAAACTTGCAACCTGCACTCTCTTGGCTTTCCTGCTTGCAAATTTCACAATGGTCACAAGTTGCACTGTGAAAATGAACAACTACATCATCTTACACATCTGACGATGGCCAAGAAGTTGAAAATCTTGGAACATGAACAATCTTTGTATCTTCTGTGTCTTGCATTATGATTGTGAATATATTTCATTAATCTTCTCGGCTTTACTCAATGAATTGGGAAATGCATGTTGGCTACACACAGTCCAATTCCTAACACACTCTCAACACTATAGAATCCTTTCGAGGATTCAGCACATAGGCTTAACGCAATTGTGATGACCCCCTTTTTTAGCAGGTATTGGAAGTGTCTTGATCAGCTCATCATCCTGTCCCTCGTGAGCTGATGCCTGGTTTTGAGGGTCCCAGTTGGCATACTTGCTATATTTAGTAAGTCAGTTTGGTCAGCTTCCATTTCTGGCAGGGCAGTATCGGCAGTGGTTAGTATTCCAGAGGATATTCAGTTTGTGCAGTTCTTTGGTTGGGGACTTACTATTTATAGTAAGTATGTTTTTGGCAGTTGTCATTCTTGGTAGTTCAGTGGGTGGCTCTGGCAGTTAGTCATCACCTGCAGTGGATGTCGGATTTATTGCACGAGCTCATATTTATTAATTAATACTTATAAGTTATTAATTAATAATAAAGCCACATTATTATAATAATACTTTATTATTATAATAATTTAGAAATTGTTATTTCAAAGGGTCGTTAACTGAAGCATCTTTTGGAAACTATGGCTACAGGAGGATTATAAATATGGGCTCATTCTTGGAGTTGAGGATCGATTGAATATATTCTATTTTGTTTGTTTTCTCTGAGAAGAAGTTCTGATTTGTAAATCAAATCCCTTTCTGAGGTATAAGGGTTTGATCCTGAATTGGTTTAGCATCTGGAAGACTGATTCTCCCGGAGCTATCCCGCTTATTGGTTGTTGAAGTATAACCAATCTCTTTCTTCTTTCCTACTGTCTGCCTGTTGCTGGAAGAAGTAATTCTGAATTGAACTGTGACCTACTCGAAGAGGTCGTCTGATGTTAGAGAAGGAGAAAAGCATTTCAAAATTTGACTCCATTGTGTCCTGGCTGGAAGTCGTATAGAATTGTTGGAATGATCTTGGGTTTTCTGGAAGGCTGGACATTGGCAGCGAATTGTATTCATTGGCTGCCGCAACAACTAGAGCCGCGTGGAATATAAGGTTGTGCATGAGGTGTGACAGCTGGTGTGCGCGGATATACTAAGGCTGCGCATGAGGTAACTGCTGGTGTGCGTGGGGCAGCTGCTTGCGTGCGAGACTTGGAGGAGAATGTGATGCATTGACAAGGCTACGAATTATCTAGCAGCCATTACGCTGGGAGCTGTTGTTTTCTGAGAAACCATGGTTGCTATATGCTGGCCGCCATCACCATCGGGTCTACGGCATAGCAGAAAATAAGGTTCTTTAATTACTTCATTGTTTACGTTGAAACATCGAATGTAATTTCCAGATTTATCCAATTCATAACATGCTGGGACAAATTGTCAGTGGATTAAAAAATTAATATTCTGAATATGATGAATAAAGAATTACATTTCTGGCAAAGTTATTATTTGTGATTGCAAATCCTATTTAGTCCCCGTAGAGCCTGGTTGGGCTCATTACAGTGGTATCAGAGCCGTTTCCTGCCAGCCTGCAGGGAAATCGGGTTCATTTTTTTATTATTATTCAGGGATTCAGTTATGGCGGATGACAGGAGATTCATCCCTGGTAGACATTATTACAGGATTGGCTAGTCACCTCCACCAAACGTGGATGATCCAGATATCCAGTTTGGCACAGTACTGGGTGGAGATAATAATGTAGGTGGCTCAGCAGGTCAGGCCAGACCCACATCTACAAATGAAACAGATGCAGACAGAGAGGCTAGGGAGACATTCAATAACTTAGCCGCAGGACAGCATCATGTAGCTGATGTATTACATGAGCTTTCTGATACATTGAGATGGATCGTTCTCCCGAGAGGTCAGAGTAGGGAGAGATCACATGATGCTTCTGTCACATCACATAGATTTCGGGTTGATGACAGGCACGGAGATTATGAGCCTAGAACTCCAAGACATGATAGAGCAAATAGGGCAGGTGACAGGGGAGATCAGTACAGACCCAAGGGGCCCAGATTTATGAGACCAGAGACTGATGCAACCAGTGCTGATGCAAAATCTGAATTTTGATAAATACTTGACACAGAAATGGGAGCACTCAAGGGGAAGACCAACACAGGATAGACATAGGATGGGGCATAACGATTTGAGACAGGTGGCTATCAAGATGATGCTAGCACATTTTGATGGTAGTGGTAGGGTCACTGCTAGAGCTTGGATCCACAAGCTCGACACCTTCCTCGCATTGCATCCGATGACCAAGGAGGACGCCATCAGATTTGCAGTGTTGCATTTAGATGGGATTGCTCATGACTAGTGGTACCATGGATTGAGGTCACTACATCATGACCAGATTACTGTCTATCAGGAATTTGTAGACAGGTTGATCGAGCGCTTCAACAAAAAGGACCCAAAGGTTTTTTTCAGAGAGTTGGCTCAATTACGACAGATAACTAGTTTAGATGGGTACATCAGCGAATTTCAGCACATATCAGTAATGGTGTATGATATCTCAGAGCGGAGGAGAGTAATGCTATTCTTAGAGGGATTAGCTGAACCATTGTGAGGATGGGTTAAGTCCTTAGATCCTCCATCCTTACATGAGGCGATAAAGAAGGCCCAGGATCTCGAGGCATCATCTCGGAGCAAGGGTGCCCCGAAGTCATATGGTTCTCCACCTAGGGATGAGGAGTCCCCGCCAATTGTGGAGGACAAGGGCAAGTCAACGGGAAAATTTGATGATACTTCCAGAGAGGACCTGAGGAAGAGACATCTTTGCTTTTGGTCCAAGAGGCCTTTCTCTAAAGGTCATACCTATGCTCTGAGGCCAAAGGGGGCAGCAAGTCGTGGCATTTGGGTTTACACAGATGAGATTGAGGGATTATTGCAACCGCATGAGGAAGAAGATAATGATGATCCTACTGGGAATCAAGTCTACACCGTGTTGAGTGTTTATAGCCTCATCTTCGATTCACATGTTCGGGATTTACATGAGGTGCAGAGATGGTTTGTGCCTAAGATGGATTGGTTTCAGGATGACTGGGGAGAGTCAGCGAAGTTTGGTATGAGGAGTTCTCTTGTTGAGTCATCGCCTGGGAATGTCCAGATCTCCACTTCATCAGCGCAGGCACTTGGGGTTATGATACAGGTTATGTTACTGGTGCAGCTGATGTCATGGGTTTACAGTGGGTTCTGAGATAGGAGGGATGTCACGTGTTTCTTATGGGATCCTGGTGGAAGTTGTAGTGAGATACTCGATTGCTTAAGGACAAGCAATCTTGGGGAGGGCGGACTGTGATGACCCCCTTTTTTAGCAAGTATTGGCAGTGGCTTGATTAGCTCATCATCCTGACCCTTGTGAGCTGATGCCTGGTTTTGAGGGTCCCAATTAGCAGACTTGCTATTTTTAGTAACTAAGTTTGGTCAGTTTCCATTTCTAGAAGGACAATATTGGCAGTGGTCAGTATTCCAGACGATATTTGGTTTGTGCAGTTCTTTGGCTGGGGACTTACTATTTATAGTAGGTCTATTTTTGGCAGTTGCCATTCTTGGCAGTTCAGTGGGTGGCTCTAGCAGTTAGTCATCACCTGTAGTGGATGTCGGATTTATTGCACTAGCTCATATTTATTAATTAATACTTATAAGTTATTAATTAATAATAAAGCCACATTATTATAATAATACTTTATTATTATAATAATTTAGAAGTTATTTCAGAGGGTGGTTAACTGAAGCATCTTTTGGAAACCATGGCTACAGGAGGATTATAAATATGGGCTCATTCTTGGAGTTGAGGATCGATTGAATATATTTTATTTTGTTTGTTTTCTCTGAGGAGAAGTTCTGATTTGTAAATCAAATCCCTTGTTGAGGTATAAGGGTTTGATCCTGAATTGGTTTAGCATCTGGAAGACTGATTCTCCTGGAGCTATCCCGCTTATTGGTTGCTGAAGTATAACCAATCTCTTTCTTCTTTCCTACTATCTGCCTGTTGCTGGAAGAAGTAATTCTGAATTGAACTGTGACCTGCTCGAAGAGGTCGTCTGATGTTAGGGAAGGAGAAAAGCATTTCAGAATTTGACTCCATTGTGTCCTGGCTGGAAGTCGTATAGAATTGCTGGAATGATCATGGGTTTTCTGGAAGGCTGGACATTGGCAGCGAATTGTATTCATTGGCTGCCGCAGCAACTAGCCCCGCGTGGAATATAAGGCTGCGCGTGAGGTGCGACAGCTGGTGTGCGCGGATATACTAAGGCTACACGTGAGGTGACTGCTGGTGTGCGTGGGGCAGTTGCTTGTGTGCGAGACTTGGAGGAGAACGTGATGCATTGACAAGGTTGTGAATTATCTAGTAGCCATTACGCTGGGAGCTACCGTTTTCTGAGAAACCGTGGTTGCTATATGCTGGCCACCATCACCATCAAGTCTACGGCATAGCAGAAAATAAGGTTCTTTAATTACTTCATTGTTTACGTTTATTGAAACATCGAATGTAATTTCCAGATTTATCAAATTCATAACATGCTGGGACAAATTGTCAGTGGATTAAAAACTTAATATTCTGAACATGATGAATAAAGAATTACGTTTCTGGCAAAGTTATTATTTGTGATGGCAAATCCTATTTAGTTTCTAAGTTGAACATTATGCTCATATGTATAAAATCTTATTCAAGATAAATAGAAGAGCATTACTACATTAAGGCTTGCCTATGCAGAATAATTTGTAGATTAATGCAGTAGACCAGCCTGTTAGTTTAAGGATAATCCCCGTGACCTCTCAAAAGCAACACAGATAATTGTTGTCAAAGCAATCACCATCCCCACACTCTTCTCCATTTGTTCTTCACAACAATCCAATAAATTGCTATGAAACTAGCATTATAAAAGAACTGATATGAAATAATGAAACAGAATCAGGTTGTATGCCTTCTATCCAATACTACAAATGAGTTATCATGCACAACTATAACTTGTAGAAACCAAACATGTAAGAACCCCAATAGGTTCTAACTCTACCAAACCACTAATTTTCTATGCAAATGATATATTTGTTTTGATCTTACAATATAATGCAGCAAATAAAGATATTGCAATAATAATTTTTTAACTCAAAACTGAAACTGCATTAAAAATACACAGCTGAAAATTCCAAATTTTTATAACAGCTTGAATACTCAGAATTTTCACAATATATTGACAACCCAGTTCATTAAATAATCCCTATTATCTAAAACAACAATACCCAAAAAACCTAGGAGTTACAATTCATGAACATAAAGGTATGATATGTCTTGAAACCCTCAAATAATCTTTACAAATATGCTCATAAATGCTTGAAACTTGATTAATAATGGCTGCCAATTCCTTCTATAACTGCAAATTGTTCTGGTAAATAATGAAGCATTCAAACCCTTAATTCTGCAACAATAAATTCATTCTTGACCTCTGAACTGAAGCCAACGCCTGACATAATTCGTTGGGTGTTTCACTAATTCACTATGCTGAAAAACTTAGAAGAATTCACAATTCTTCAAGCTTGAAATCTGAAACCCTTGTTTCCTTTTCTTCTTCACACAAACAAAGCAAAGTCAAAAATGATCATCAATAATGAGGTTGATTTGCTTTTTGATGTGCTTTTATAACTCCAATCTCCTTAATACCATTTAAATCCACTTCTAGGTTTTTAATAAGACTTTATAAACAAGTCTTCAAACTTTGGTGCTCATATTCATGGATTATAAATGCACTTTAATATCATTTAAAATAATATAACTTGTGTGCACATTGACTTTATAAAATACTTCAATATTTTGGCCTCCAAAATATAATCCATTAATTGCACTT
>MU223315.1:2360099-2378072 GCA_018584345.1 Thuja plicata | reverse complement strand
CCAAAATATAATCCATTAATTGCACTTTAAGTCACTTAAATGAAGGGTCATGGCCTCATTGAATATAAAGTGACTTTTTAACCTTATAAATAATTATTAATAAAGTAATCACTTTATTAATAATTAAGCTAACAACTCCACAAATAATCATTATTTCTCAATTCTATCTGAACCTGGAAGTTAACCATTATGTCCACTGTGCACCCAATTGCCTTACTAAAAATAGTAAGGGTCCCTCTCTAACATCCACTGACTTACTATAAATACTAGGTCCCTGAAACTGAGCCAACCGACGAATGAGTTAATCATTGTGCATACCATGAGTCTGAGTGCCCTTGTCAAAAATAGTTATGCCATTAATTGACTTACTACAAATAGTAAGTCCCAAACTGGAAGCTCTGTGAATGTCACCACAACTCCAAACTGCTAGCAAAGTGTCCAGGTGTCCTGCTAAAGATAGAAACTCTGACTTACCCAAAATAGACACTTGTCGATCTAACTCAAACGAAGAGGAATCCCGACATCACAGACCTCCAAAGTGGAAATTGACCACTAGCTCTGCCACACGACCCCCTCTATCATCCTGATTAGCCTACGAGGCTCCAAATATAGGCAAATCCCTCAAACTCCAATGCGCATAAAAATGGGCACATTACAATCCTCCCTGAAATTGCTTGTCTTCAAGCAATCCCAGAAAACAAAACACATAAGTCCACCTGTATCCCAAGGATAGAATGGTGTAATGTCCCTGCGATCACCTGCAAACTTGTACTGTCCCCGTTATTAAATAAATAAAATAAACTTGTATTTGGGTTCCGGTCGATTTAGCTTATCCCGGACCCATCTTTTATTTTAGCGTAGGACTTAGTGTGCCGTGTCGGCTTTATTTGTACACGTCGGGAGTTTGTCCGACAGGTATTATGACCGACATGTAGGATGTATTTGTCATGTTGAGTTTTGATATTTTATTATTAATGCGAATTCCAGTCGGAGTTCTGGTGTGCGCCACTTTGGAAGTGAAAGACCTTCCCTATTTGGCCTATTGCAGTTTCGGTGGGATTCAACCCTCGCCCTACTCTGCTTTGTTCTGCTTGTATCAGATCTGGCAAATCTGAAGTACTTCATTATTCATAATATAATCTCCTGGCAATTGGTCCATATTCGGTACTTCATTGTTGTGCACCTGTTAACATCTGGTGAATTGCTAAGTAATTGCATTGCAGTCAAGAAGGCGCATTTCATACTCCGCAGGCATTCCCTCTAGACATCCCAGAACCTACATACGGCCAGTCCACTTCCAACGTACGGCCAACATTCCACCGTACGGCTAGCTCACTCCCAACGTACGGCCGATACTCCACTGTACGGCCAGCCACTACCACAGTACGGTCAACGCACTACCGTACGACAACCCTCTCCACACGTACGGCCTGTTCTCCTCACCGTATGACTTGCCTCCTCCCACTGTACAACCTGTCTTCCATCCACCGTACAACCTGCCTACCTCCACCATACGGCTTGTCTATGCAATCCATCTGCTCTGTACAGCCTGCACCTCCAGTACACAAGAAAAATGAGGTCCGGCCAGCCAGTCCGCCAAGGGTCAAGAACATTACAATGTTATCAGAGCTGGTGATTCTGCCAGCTTGTGGGTTTGAATGCAAGTATATACCAAGAGAAGAAACAGGTATCATTCGGCTGATAGAATGGAAGATCAACAGGATCTGCAACTCAAGTCATGGCATTGCTAAGAGAGCTCATTAGAAACCAAATGCAGATCAATGACACTCAGTGACTCATGGAGGAGACATTACGAAAATTGGCTGAAGGCAAAGCATCCACAGAGCAAAATATGCAAAGTGACAATTTTGTTGCAAGTAGGGCAAACCTCGAACCAACACGCTCTCGACCGTCGATGCCCACCTTCCCCCTCGAACAGAAGCACAACACAGAGAACCACCTACATTCCAAGATATGCAAGTTCAACTTCGGGAGGACTGGAAGAATGCAAATCTGGAAGGGGATATAACCTACAAGGATTATGTAGATCTGAGAATGAGATATTCAAGCTGGAACAATCGGGGTGGCTACTATAACGAAAACCTTAGGAGAAAGATTGGTTAAGTTAATTTATCAACTTTTGACGGTTCTGGTTCTACCACAGCTAGGGCCTGGGTGCAGAAGGCCGACACCTATTTCCAGCTCAACCCTATGCCGGAGGATGAAGCCATAAAATTCGCGGCCCTACATCTGGAAAGGTTAGCTCACGAATGGTGGCATCGTGGCATGGTCACTATAGGCCATGATCAGATAACCTCCTATGCTAATTTCACTGAGAGATTAATGGATCGTTTTGATGGAAGAGATCCAGAACTTAATTTCAAAGATTTGGCTCAGTTGAAACAAACCGGTACAGTGGACAATTTCATTACATAATTTCAAAGATTATCAGTCCTGGTAACTGATATTTCGGAGAGATGATTGGTCGTGATATTCATGGACGGGTTGGCAGAACCTTTGAGAGGATGGGTGAAGGGGTTCAATCCCATCACACTCACATAAGCAATAAAGAAGGCATGCGACATGTCAACATCTTCCTCTTCCTCCTCCAGGAGTTACGCATAGTCCAAACCACCCCTTATTCCCAAAGAAAAGGACAAGTGACCTCTGCCAAAGAGACCTCTACTGGATGAGACTACCCGACGGGAGCTCAGGAGGAAGTTGTGCTTTAATTGTAGGGAACCATGGGAACCTGGACATCATTGCTTAGGCAAGGGAAAAATCACTATATTGAAGTAATGTCAGATGATGAAGAAGAAGAATATGCACCAGAAGCTGAGGAAAACGAACAGCCAGCCGCTTGAGACGCTAACCTAAACCGTGCGGAAAGAACTGCCACATTGTTGAAAAGAGGCGGGTCCATTGCTGCTTTAGCTGGAACCCCAAGATGCACTATCTTCCGGGTACGGGGTGCTCTCCAGGGACAGAGAGTTGTGGTCATGCTAGACAGCTGGGCTACCCTCAACTTCATCAACTCCTCACTAGTCAAACGAAGGGGTTTACAAACAGAGGCACACCAAGGATTTGACGTCAAGGTGGAGCGAGGAAGCATTTTGTCTTGCACCCATCTGGTCCCACAGCTGAGCATTTCTATGGGCAACCACACGGTGACAGATGACTTCTTCGTAATTTATTTGGACGACATGGAAGTCATCCTCGGCATCCAATGGATGGAAACCTTGGATGAATACACAGAGTTTCAAAAGGATGGAATTTTCATTCGAGGTAGATGGCAAGAAAGTTGTTATGAGGGGAATGTCGAATGGAGGACCAAGGGAAATTTCCACCCGACGGATGGAGACCATTCTCAAGCATGGCGATATGGTCTGGGCCGCACACCGTTTTATCTCATCATAACCAATACATGGACAGCCTACCTTCTATCAGGATGAGGAATTTCAGAATGTGTTGGAGAAGCATCAATTAGTTTTTGCTAACATACCACCAGGCGTACCACCACACCGTGGGTTTGAACACACTATTGAGATGGAGGTTGGCGCCCAACCTGTCATCACCACACCGTATTGCCATCCCAAAAGGTTTAAGGATGAAATTGAAAAAACAATACAAGAACTTCTGGACAAGGGATGGATCAGGCACAGTTCCAGTCCTTTTGCATCATCTGTCGTACTATTCAAGAAGGACAGAATGCTGAGGATGTGTGTGGACTACCATGCATTAAATTAAAAAACCATCAAGAACAGGTACCCTATTCCCAAGATCGACGAGCAGTTGGATGAACTGCATGGCGCAGTCTATTTTTCGCAAATAGATCTCCAATCGGGGTATCATCAGATCTGTATGAGAGGAAAAGATGTGGAGAAAACAGCCTTCCGCTGCCACTATGGGCATTACGACTTCCTGGTCATGCCATTTGGATTGACCAATACTCCTGCCACATTCCAGTCCTATATGAATCACATCTTCAACAAACAGCTATATAAGTTTCTATTGGTATTTTTTGATGACATACTCATATACAGTAAGACTTGGGAGGAACATTTGAAGCATTTGGATGAAATACTGGAGATTATGGAATCACAGTCCTTGTTTGCCAAAAGGTCAAAATGTGAGTTTGGGATGACGGAGATATTGTACCTCGATCACATTGTTAGTGGGCGAGGGGTTCAAGTGCATCAGGAAAAGATTCAAGCCATTCTGGATTGGCCGCCGCCAAAGACTCTCTCAGACCTGCGTGGATTCTTCGGGTTGTGCAGTTATTATAGGCAATTCGTGAAGGGATTCTCACAGCTCAGTGCACCATTGACGAACCTAACAAAGAAAGCATCATTCCAATGGAGCAAACAGACACAACAAACTTTTGAAAGGCTCAAAGAAGTCATGAGCTCTTGCCCGGTGCTGGCACTTCCAGATTTCACCCGACCCTTCATTTTGGAGTGTGATGCCTCTGGAGAGGGTATTGGGGCCATGCTGATGCAGGACCGTCACCCGATTGCTTTTGAGAGTCAAAAGCATTCGGGAGCCGAGAAATTGTATTCCATCTACGACAAGGAGATGCTCGCCATCATGCACACCTTGACAAAATTTTGACAGTACCTCCTCGGAGCCAAGTTCACTGTGCGTACAGATCATAATAGCCTTCGGCACTTCCTGGAACAATTATAGAAAAGTTATAGACTATAGCTTTCTTATCTGATTCTTCAACTTCATTAAAACAATTATAGAGAAATTTGCATGTCATATAGGCGAATCTTCAAAAATTAGGGTTTTGTCCACATTTTTGCTAATTGTAGCTTTGGCACCACTTGATAAGATGCACACATAATAATAGAGATGTTAAAATATAAAATATAGATCCAACACAACATAAGGGATGATTGTGGAAAAAGATGCCCTAGTATCGAATATATGTAAAAATAGAATAAACCCTTGAGGTAGGGTATTACAATACTCCTTATGGAAAGATCCATTCCATGCTATATCTCCAAGAGATCTCATATACAATAGCATACTTCACATATATCCTTACAATGACAATCACCTTCTTTATATACACCTCCTAATAATATGGTGGAGGAATAATCCTAAAGAAGGCGTTCTCATCACATAATATAATTAATTACCCAAGTTATCCATATGGCCCAATATAACTAACTTAAGGGATGTATGTCACATGTCAACATTTGCATCCACTTAAATACATCATATATCATATCCCCAAGTACATAACATGTAATATCATTTTTGTATTAGCTACTAGACCATGGTGCATATTTTGAGATACTTGAGTTATCACCATGCTTACACTTTTACAATAGCTTTACATTGTATATCTTTGTGTGTGTTTTCTCATTCATGTTGCAAAAAGGTGGTATCATGATTATATGATGTTTGGATGCACTAATTTATATGTAATTGATGTTGTACCCCATTGGGTGGTTCTTCTATGCTTTGGTTATTACATATGTTGTAGGTACAAGGTTATTTCTCCAACTAATTGTGCAAGTCTAAGTTATTCCCCAATGGTGGTTAATCGAAGATGTCACTTTCGCTTAAGTGTATGGTAGTCACTATTGCACTTGATTGAGTGCAAGATGAGCCTTGTTTTCCCTTATACCCCCGGATTTGAATAAGTGGCGATTTTAGACTCCAGGTGTTATGGAAACCAATAAATGCATAACTTATGTTGTTTATTTTTCAATTAGCAACCAATTGTATTTCAAAGATTAAATCTTGTGCATGAATAGTGTCTAATGAATAGGGAATCTAAGAAAGTGGGAAAGAAGAGAAAAAGGAAGTGCTACTTGAAATGCGTTAGAAATAATATTTTATTGTTGCAATTAGTTAAAATTGTCATTCAAAAGTTTCTTTGGGCTTTAGAAAATTCATTAGAATATTTAAATTTCCTAAATTACTTTCTTAGAGCTACTGATTATTTTGAAAAACATAAAAAATGGTGGCTACCAATTTGTCATTTTGAAAGCGGCTATATAAAAGGTTATATTTTCTAATGTTGTGCAAGTTGCAACGAATTCAACTCATATGTTTTGGATTCCGTATTATGTAGATGCTTTGAATAATGCTTTAAAAGACATTGCCAGAAAAGATTGGGCAAAGGTAGCAATGGCCAAATCTGGAGACATAAATGTTTGTATGTAACCATAACAGTTCTCTTGCACTACTCCAATCTTATTCAAAAAAAGTATTCCTCAAACCAATTGAGACTAGATATGCTAGCTATGTTATTTTGTTGGAGAGGATGTTGGAGGTGTGTTGGTAAACATATTTGTCACTGTTCTTTGGGCAAACATGGTTAGTGTAAGAGAAACAATCGCAGCGACAATGTTAAGTTAGTAAGCCCTTTAGCTATTGGTGGTATCCAATGGTTTTGGTTCAATGATCTATGTACATCATTTCTTGATATCTTGACTTTTATGCGCTAGTATAACCTATCTCTTCGTATGTCAAGGTTTGTAGTGCTTCTTTCATCTTCATTGCATTCTAAGCTATGCTTTGGCTATTACATATGTTGTAGGTACAAGGTTATTTCTCCAACTAATTGTGCAAGTCTAAGTTATTCCCCAACAGTTGTTAACCGAAGATGTCACTTTCGCTTAAGTGTATGGTAGTCACTACTGCACTTGATTGAGTGCAAGATGAGCCTTGTTTGCCCTTATACCTCCGGATTTGAATCAGTGGCGATTCTAGACTCCAGGTGTTATGGAAACCAATAAATGCATAATTTATGTTGTTTATTTTTCAATTAGCAACCAATTGTATTTCAAAGATTAAATCTTGTGCATGAAGTGTCTAATGCATAGGGAATCTAAGAAAGTGGGAAAGAAGAGAAAAAGGAAGTGCTACTTGAAATGCGTTAGAAATAATATTTTATTATTGGAATTAGTTAAAATTGCCATTCAAAAGTTTCTTTGCGCTTTAGAAAATTCATTAGAATATTTAAATTTCCTAAATTACTTTCTTAGAGCTACTGATTAGTTTGAAAAACATAAAAAATGGTGGCTACCAATTTGTCATTTTGAAAGCGGCTAAATAAGAGGTTATATTTTCTAATGTTGTGCAAGTTGCAACGAATTCAACTCATATGTTTTGGATTCCATGTTGTGTAGATGCTTTGAATAATGCTTTAAAAGACATTGCCAGAAAAGATTGGGCAAAGGTAGCAATGGCCAAATCTGGAGACATATAAATGTTTGTATGTAACCATAACAGTTCTCTTGCACTACTCCAATCTTATTCAAAGAAAGTATTCCTCAAACCAATTGAGACTAGATATGTTAGCTATGTTATTTTGTTGGAGAGGATGTTGGAGGTGTGTTGGTAAACATATTTGTCACTGTTCTTTGGGCAAACATGGCTAGTGTAAGACAAACAATCGCAGTGACAATGTTAAGTTAGTAAGCCCTTTAGCTATTGGTGGTATCCAATGGTTTTGGTTCAATGATATATGTACATCATTTCTCGATATCTTGACCTTTATGCGCTAGTATAACCTATCTCTTCGTATGTCAAGGTTTGTAGTGCTTCTTTCATCTTCATTGCATTCTAAGCTATGCTTTCACTATTACAAATGTTGTAGGTACAAGGTTATTTCTCCAACTAATTGTGCAAGTCTAAGTTATTCCCCAACAATCGTTAATCGAAGATGTCTCTTTCGCTTAAGTGTATGGTAGTCACTACTGCACTTGATTGAGTGCAAGATGAGCCTTGTTTGCCCTTATACCTCCGGATTTGAATCAGTGGCGATTCTAGACTCCAAGTGTTATGGAAACCAATAAATGCATAATTTATGTTGTTTATTTTTCAATTAGCAACCAATTGTATTTCAAATATTAAATCTTGTGCATGAATAAAGTCTAATGCATAGGGAATCTAAGAAAGTGGGAAAGAAGAGAAAAAGGAAGTGCTACTTGAAATGAGTTAGAAATAATATTTAATTGTTGCAATTAGTTAAAATTGTCATTAAAAAGTTTCTTTACGCTTTAGAAAATTCATTAGAATATTTAAATTTCCTAAATTACTTTCTTAGAGCTACTGATTATTTTCAAAAACATAAAAAATTGGAGCTACCAATTTCTCATTTTGAAAGCGGCTATATAGGAGGTTATATTTTCTAATGTTGTGCAAGTTGCAACATATTCAACTCATATGATTTGGATTCCATGTTGTGTAGATGCTTTGAATAATGCTTTAAAAGACATTGCCACAAAAGATTGGGCAAAGGTAGCAATGGCCAAATCTAGAGACATAAATGTTTGTATGTAATCATAACAGTTCTCTTGCACTACTCCAATCTTATTCAAAGAAAGCATTCCTCAAACGAATTGAAACTAGATATGCTAGCTATGTTATTTTGTTGGAGAGGATGTTGGAGTTTTGTTGGTAAACATATTTGTCACTGTTCTTTGGGCAAACATGGTTAGTGTAAGAGAAACAATTGCAGTGACAATGTTAAGTTAGTAAGCCCTTAAGCTATTGGTGGTATCCAATGGTTTCGGTTTAGTGATCTATGTACATCATTTCTCGATATCTTGACTTCTATGCGCTAGTATAACCTATCTCTTTGTATGTCAAGGTTTGCAGTGCTTCTTTTATCTTCATTGCATTCTAAGCTATGCTTTGGCTATTACATATGTTGTAGGTACAAGGTTATTTCTCCAACTAATTGTGCAAGTCTAAGTTATTCCCCAACAATGGTTAATCCAAAATGTCACTTTCGCTTAAGTGTATGGTAGTCACTACTGCACTTGATTGAGTGCAAGATGAGCCTTGTTTGCCCTTATACCTCCGGATTTGAATCAGTGGCAATTCTAGACTCCAGGTGTTATGGAAACCAATAAATGCATAATTTATGTTGTTTATTTTTCAATTAGCAACCAATTGTATTTCAAAGATTAAATCTTCTGCATGAATAGTGTCTAATGCACAGGGAATCTAAGAAAGTGGGAAAGAAGAGAAAAAGGAAGTGCGACTTGAAATGCGTTAGAAATAATATTTAATTGTTGCAATTAGTTAAAATTGTCATTCAAAAGTTTCTTTGGGCTTTAGCATGAGGGAGTTGCCCCTCTCAGCTTCAAATTCTTTAACGATCTCCCCAACTATTGGAATGGTTATCTCTACTCTTTGGGCAAACAAAGGTCAATTTGGGAGTTGAAATCGCAATGACAAATTTGTTTACCAACAAGGTCTAAGATACTCTGCAATCTTTGGTGGTTTGATTTAAATCATGGAAGAGCCAAGAAAATAGATCCCACTAGTCTTCATTGGAAGTCTTTGTTTCTATAGAAGGCATATTATTAAATGATGTATCCTTTTCAATCTTTTAAATCTACAACCCCTCTTTTAATTCCTTGTTTTATCATAGTTCCAACATTTCCTTTGACTTTTATCTAGAGCATTAGATTTACCTCTAGACTTCAACCTCTTGTCCCTAGAATTATTTATATTTCTCTCAATGATGGACTTAACAACCAAGGTATCCTTCAATTGATAGCCCTCAACAAATTTCCACTTCATTTCTTTTGATAACAATGCTGCTACAACATCCTCAATTATTTAATTCGGGACAAGTACTAGTAATCGCCATAACCAGATTATCAAAAGAGTCCAATAAACATAGAAAAGTAGTACACTTTTCATCATCCATTTTAATATTGACAATAGGTAATTAACTTACCACAACAATGATGGCATTCAAACATTCTTCCATCTTGAGCTTCCATAACTCAAAATAATTTCCATTCTACTTTTCGATCTCTATCTTCATGCTTCCTATCATTGTACTTCACATACAAATTCTCAAACACACAGTCCCCACCCGTGACAAAGTTTATCACAAGCAAAAGAGACCTCAACTTTTCAAACAAAGCTTAAACCTAGTTGTGATACTAATTGGTGTGTTTAAGTGTTGTACCTAGTAAGTTCTTCTCCAAGGTTCTGAACACATGAACTTAAGTTTACTTAGGGACCACATAGGAACATTCCACTTTCGGTGGTATTATCACATTTCCACCTTAAGTGGGACTTCCAACTTTAGTGGACATATGACACTTTCACTTTTTTTTTAACTTTTTGAGGGTGTTCCACCTTTAGTGGGTGTGTCCCACTATCACTTTTCCACATTAGGTGCGTGATGAGTTATCACTTTATGTATCATGTCATAAGATCAGGACATTTGTCATAATCTTAAACAATCCTATGTTCTCACCTTGGCCTATTTAACCAAGCGGTTTCCTATGTACTATTCATTTAATTGATTCACTCTATTGCAATATTACTAGAAATACAATTTATTCTTGTCGTATTATCGTCTCTTGTTATTGTACTTTCATTAAGGCCTCTAGAACTTGGGTGGCTATCTCCATAGCTAAAACTTACAAAGCATCAGAGCTTGATGAGCGCCATTGGATAGTCTCTTGAGAGATTTGAAGGCACTTTTTGGTGGATTTTGGGGGGTCGTCTTTGTGGCTTTCCATTATAGGTCAAATTGGTGCTTGCTAGTGCAAATCTAAGGCCGACATTAAATTCAGGAGGTCCAAAAACTCCAAGATCGACTTTTGTTTCATCTATATCGAACATTGGACGTCAAATCTATGAGTGTTCGAAGGTTGGATGTGTTTGCCGAATCCGGGAGGTAGCTGCCATTTCTGGACACTTTAGGCCAAAACCGCGGGCTTAGAAGTCTCAAAAACCCCAAGATCAAATGCAAATCATCCAAATCATAGTAGTTGACACAAGGGTACCAAAAAAAATTCTCCTACCCTTTCGTACAGACGTTATTGCTTCAATATGGTATGATTTTTTAAAAAACTAAAAGTTCAAATTTTTATAGTCATTTTTTTCGGAATTAAAATTTAAAAAAATCTCATCCAAAATCATTTCTTTTGTTATTAAAAATTAAAAAATCATTTTGTGCAGATACCTGCATGCAATGCAGGTTGCACTGAGTGTGGTTCCCACACGCGGTGTGAACCGCACATAGTACGATACCTAAACTGTTGTGCAAACTCCCCACAATAAAGTCTTTTTAAATTTTTTTATTTCTTTAAATTTTAAATAAAGTTTTTAATAATTTTTTATATTATTTATCTAATATTAAAAAATTAATAAACTTCTATAAATTATTAATAAAAAGAAAAAAAAAATTTATTTTTATTTTTAGTAAACATTTTTTTTAAATAATCTTCTTTATTAGCGTTTAATAATGTTTTTAATAAATGTTTCTATTTAAACTTTTAATTAAGTTTAAAAAAACTAAATAAAATAAATAAGCAAATTCAGGAAAGATTATTTTTTTCCACCTATCATGTCTGTAATGTAACATTCCTCCAACTGGCAATCGAGGGGCATTTGTTCCTTTTATGTTGGCAGCATCTTAATTGGAGGGCATCAACGACGATCTTGTACAAGGCAATCGTTTGCTAGCATCATCTTCATGTTTCCAAATTTACATAATTACAATCAGGTTGTAATCTCTTAGCACGAGCCATCTTGTAAATGCACTATAATTAAGTGCCATATAACTTCATTGTAGTTTGTCATTGATGCTTGATTTGATGTAATCCTCCTGTATTCAATAGGTTAGGACCTATCTTGTGAGACTCAATACATGTCTCCAATTGAGAATGTATGTAGTTTGAGTATCCAGTTGATGCTCATACAAGTGCCTTCATGCCTAATCTTCATCATATTGCAGTGAGAGATTCGCCATCAATTCTTCATCGACAGTGGTACCTGATTTTGTCACACTTTAACATTCTTGGTACAACATTAGCTCTATTTTTTCCGAAGACAAGGAATGTTGTTTGAAATCATTGGACCATCTTTGTAGGAGATTCTACATTGAGAGGGGCATTCATGGTCTCTCTTCTATCTTATTGGGGGACTTTTTTCCTCACTTGAGGTTTTGTCTCTCTCATTCATCATCGAGAGTATTTTGTGTTTTCATCTCTCTTTTGGGGAGGAGTTTTGTCCCATTGGGTTTTCTCCTTTTGCTAGAGATTGCATTGCATTTGTACATGGGTACCTAACCTGGCCTAGTAGTCGGGACCCATCTTGCATTGCGTGCATACATTTTCCCTAAGTTGCACTTAAGGGGGGTGTTGGTGTGTTTAAGTGTTATGCCTAGTAAGTTCTTCTCTTGAGTATTAAACACGCGTACTTAAGTTTACTTGGGGACCGCATAGGAACATTCCCACTTTCCTTAGTACTATCACATTATCACTTTTCCACCTTGAGTGAGAGTTCCACCTTTGGTGAACTTATCATTTTATCACTTTTCCACCTTTTGAGCGTGATCCACCCTTAGAGGGCATGTTGCACAATCACCTTTCCACCTTGGAGGGCAATCCACCTGTATGTGACACTTTAACTTTTCCACCTTTGGAAAGTAATCTGCCTTTAATGGATGTGTCCCACTATCACTTTTCCACATTAGGTAAGTGACAAGTTATCACTTTATGTATTATGTCATAAGAATAAGACACTTGTCATAATCTTATGCACTCATGGGTTCTCACCTTGGCCTATTTAATTTAACCAAGGGGTCTCCTGTGTACCATTCATCTAACTGATATATTCTATTGTATTATTGATAGGAATACAATTTATTCTTGTCATATTATAATCTCTTGTTATTGTGCTTTCCATTAGGCCTCTAGATCCTGGGTGGCTATCTCCATAGCAAAATCTTACAATACCAATATAAGAGAAAATATATGAATAAAATTATACAAAAGAAGCAATATGAACCAAACATTAAGGAATAACAAAGAAAGAATAAACAAAAACACAATACACAATGTTTCACCTAGGTAAAACAAATTTTGTAAAAAACCTACCACGATGGCCTTTTCTGTGATGACCCTATTTTTGGCAGGTTGTGGCAGCGACTTGGTCAGCTCATCATCACGACCATCGTGAGCTGATGCAGGGTTTTGAGGGTCCCAGTTGGCAGACTTGCTATTTTTAGTAAGTTTGGACTTACTATTTTTAGTAAGTCAGTTGGTCAGTTCTATTTCTGACAGGGCAGTATCGGCAGTGGTCAATTCTCCAGATGATATTTAGTTCTGCAGTTTCTTGGGCTGGGGACTTACTATTTATAGCAAGTCTATTTTTGGCAGTTGCCATTTTTGGTAGTACAGTGATGAGCATGTTGGTCAGTCAGTATGGCAGGTGTTGCAGGAATTATCATCAAAATTATATTTGATAATTAATTGTATTAATTAATAACAATATGTTATTAATTAATAATAAGGTGATATTATAATAATAATAATACTTTATTATTATTATAATGTTTTAGAAGTTTATATTATGAAGAGCAGTTAACTGATGATGGTTTTTGGAAACTATGGTGACCAAGGAATTATAAATACAAGCTCATTTGTGAAGTGAAGGATATCGAATATTGATTATTGAAATTATTATTGGGAATTGTTCCTAATCTTCTGTGCCCTAGCTAAAGGGTCAAATTAGTTGATGGAAGACTGATTCTTCCTGAACTAATCTCCAATCGATTGCTGTTGTATAGTCGATTGTGTTTTCCTTCTGATTGTCCGCCTGTTGCTGAAGGAAAGAAATACTTCTGAATTTGTTTATGCACACTGAGGGTGCAAGTTCATTCTGGAAATCTGCAGAGTTGCTTCCTTCAAATCATTAATGCAATCATTATTTGCTCTTGAGGGAAAATAGACCACTTTCCAGAAGTTCGATCCAACTGATGTTTGTTTGGGATCGAATACACCTGTTGGACTAATAAATGTTGCTGGAAGGAGTTGATATCCATTGGAGGCTGCGACTGTAATCTGTTAAACTGCAGCAGACTAGAGTAGAGGCGGCAGCAGCATTCTAGCCGCGCGGGCTCACCACTAGCCGCGGCTATTGCCTTAGTTTTGCGGAGGGATTGCTGGGGCATTGCGTGGAGGATTCCAGCAGAGTATCACGTGAGGTGGCAGGGAGTTTATTCACCCGTAACTGCTGTTGCCATAGAGACACAATCAGGCTGCACGTGGGGTTATAAGCATCTAGCAATCCCAATCTGAGATTCCAGGTGTAATCACAGGTTTTTCTTATATATATATCGGTTTTACTTTGCAGCAATGAATATCGTATTTTATGAGGCATGATTATATTGCATGTTGTAATAAGTTAAAATGGATATAAAGAGTTATCGTCATTGAAGATTTAAGTTCAGACAAATCCGTTTTACATTCAATTCTAACTTAATGAAATTGGCAAAGTGGTATTTCCAGAATTCCAAAACATTATAATATGATGGTTTAAATTTCAAAGACTTATTTAAAGTTGTGAGTATTAAGGCGAAAAAGATTATATATGCTTTTTAAATCCATCTGCAAATTAGTGGAGGAATTCCCTAATAGCAAACAAAACAGTTGAAATCATCTACAAGTCAAATTAAGCTCAGTGCTAGATTGCCTGCCAACTGTTTGACAAAATGTCAATCACATGATTTGCACAGTAATTGATTAAAATTTCATGGTTTAAAGATGAGGCCAAGTTAGGCTCATTACAGTGGTATCAGAGCTATTTTCTTGCCATCCTGTGGGGTAGGAAAATATTTATGAAAGCAGATTCACTGATATATTTAGAGTGATCAGCACTCTTGAGATGGACAGATACAGGCGGTTTAGCTCCGGGGAGCCGGCATAGCAGTGCAGGAAAAAATAATAAAATGAATACACTAATGGAGAGTATGGAGAGACTTAGACTTCATCAGCAGAGGATGGTGGCAAGTCTGTCAGACCCAGAGACCGCAGATAGGGCAGCAAGGTACATGGTTTCTGCTTTCCGTAGGCCATCATTGAGATTGCAGGGCAGGAAGCTTGAGCTTTCCCTGACAGGTGTCCGAGATGTAGACCCACCAGTATATAATTCGACACCTATTCATGGAGCTGATGATAGACACTCCACACATAGACAGGTGGATGTGCCAGTACCAGTGGTAGACTGCAGGACTAAGCTTCAGCAGGTTGAGGCTTTCCATGTAGTTGTTGCAGTTGATGCAGATACAGTTGATGCAGTAGTTGCCTCTGATGGTCCAGTTTTTTTTGAGGATGGACTTGTTATCGAAGATGTATATATCAGCTGTCGTAGTGTAGCACCGGAGCGAGAGGCAACACACCTCTCAGATAGGGTAGGCGAGAGCCAGGAGCTACCTTGTTGTAGTGTGGATGACGTTGTGATACGTCAGTAGATGACGACTACAGTGGATGTCATTACCACACTCGATTGTACTATCGAGTCAGATAGTGACTCTAGTTCAGTTTTCCAGGAGGATACCACCTTTGAGGATTGCCTTGAGGGGATGGAGACAGATTGTACAGATCGTGATAGTAGCAGTCATGTGATGGGGTTGGTACAGGAGATGTCAGCTTTCTCCTGTATGAGGGATGTGAGTATGGAGGCCACGTGATAATGCTAGTACTGAGTTCGAGACAGTAGATATAGACTCATGCCATCATGACCGAGATTCAGGGGTTAATACGGAGTCAGTTGAGGTTCCTTCAGGGACACCTGAAGAAGTAGAGCCATTGCTAGCATCTGGGGTTGCTTCAAATACCTCTTATATGACTCCTGAGGATGACTCCACGAGTAGTGAGCCATGTCTATAGCAGAACCTGGGAGAGGACTCCGAGTTACTGGAGAGTACAGATCGGTCCCAGGATCTGGATTACCTTGAGGTTACAGAGGATGAGGCAGCTGAGAGTGTTGAGGAGATAGATTCTATAGCAGCTTCTTCATGTACAAAGGAGTTCGACGGAGACGTGTCAGATGTTGATACTCCGTTGGAGGACGTGAGCTCAGCTATCAGTTCACAGAGCTCAGTTGACAGTTCACTGGGAGAGAGTGTTGTTGAGAGGAGTACCTTGGATGCCACGTCTATTTGCAGTATGGACAGTATGCCAGAGGTGTTGCATAGACGACCGACCATTCATAGTCATCATGTGGCTAGTTAGTTGAGAGTTAGCGAGCGCGATATTGTTACCACAGTTGAGCATTTTGATGTTGCTCGACAACTGCTAGTTGTTCATGGATGGGGTTCTCCTATGGATGATGAGCTCAGTGGTTCTTACTTGGCCCTTGCAGAGATTCATTCCTTACAGGAGGTTGTCAGGATTCTGAGATGAGATTACCTTCAGTTGGTAACCGATCGTGATAACCTTGTAGAGTGGGGAAGTATAGCTTATGAGGCACTCTTGGATAGAGAGGATGAGGTGAGTAAGCTTACTCGAGAGCTCACGATGACTTCAGGGGTTTTAGAGAGCACTCAATTGGCTCTCCAAGAGTCACAGGCTCAGTTAGCAGAGGTGACTGTGGAACTGGAGCATCTTCAGTCTACACCAGCAACCGATCCTGTAGAGTTACATATTGTGGTGTCTAGTGATCTGATGATGTCCACAGTTGGGGTTATTGGATGTGATAGCATTGGGGATACATCCACCCTTGATTTTAGCGTTGGAGGTACAGGTTCACTTCCATCGGATATGTGTGCAGTTGAGTTAGGCACTGCAGTACCTTGTATATTCACATGCAACTTTGTTTAGTAGCTTGCAGTACCTTGTATATTCACATGCAACTTTGTTCAGATGAATCATGAACAGCTGGAGCAATGATGTCAATGTTTGACGCAACACCTCTTGGAAGAGATGAACAAATTCACCTTCCTGGAATGAGTCATATGTACTGCCGCTCCGAGATAAGACCATGGATCCAATCTGCACCTTCTAAACCACATATAATTCTTTAGTCCCTTCTTGAATTGTATCTTCATGCTTAGGTACAAGTGGAACATCTGATTTTCCGTTGGCCTCCAACCAAGCGAGATGCCGTATGGGACATCCCCTTGATCGAACATATTGTGAACTCTTCTTGTCAGCTGCAACTTGAGTGATTGGTTTTTCACCCATTATAACATCAGGCTGATCAAAATGAGTTACCTCATTGCTTTCTTCTGCACCATTCTGGTTACAAATTTTTGACCTAAGAGAACTGTCTTGAATATTTGAACAAAATTCCCCTATGATGTCCTTGATAAGATCCTCATCAAGTTCGGGGGTAGGACGTTTATGCAAAGCATATTCAAGTTCATGTTCTTGAAACACAAAAGCATCCTTTCTTACTTGATTGGAACCTCCATGCATATCCATATTTTCATGTCTAATGACATGATTATCTTCGTTCACTGGAGCATCAGAAGAATGAGTTGCATCTTTCTGATTTTCATCATTGGCTTTCTGAGACTACGTGAACCAGAAATAAGAGTCGCCAGCTATGTCTTCTTCCTTTTCTCGGAAGAGTATAGCAAGATCACTGTCCTCGGATTCAGGATGCTTTGTTGCTGCCTTCACTAATGGTACTTCAATAGCAAGCTTCCTTGGTGATGAAACCAACTTTTGTTGATTCTCAACAGCAGAACTATGATCAACATTTAGAAGAGGCTTTCTTTGAACATCTTCGTAAGGAACGAAGAACATACCCTGAGCTATTTGCTTTTTGAGAGCAAGCAACTCATTCACCAGCCTCTGCACCGCAGGATCCGTCCTTGTCATGGGGGAAAATGAATGAGAAGGAAGATGACTTTCTTCAAACTCACTTGCTTCAAATTTTATATGCCCAACAAGAATAAGATCATCTTCAATTCCAATGGCCAATGTCTGTGCATCTGCAAGAGTTGCGGGAGCCGCTCTTCTTAATAGAAAACTAACTTCAGGAATCTGAGCATTGAAAAAGAAACACTTCAAATTTGCAGTTGTAGGTTGAGTAGCAGCTGGAATCTTTCGTGTCAATTGTTGAAATGAGCCACAAATTCACGCATAGGTACATTGGATGCCTTTTTCAACTGAGTGAGTTGGGCCAACAGGGCATGAGCATCTTCAGGCGGCTTGAACCTTTCTTCGAACTTGGCTATGAGAG